>CAKAEH010001399.1:0-50000 GCA_916381525.1 Cercopithifilaria johnstoni
TTTGATAGCATCAAGAAGGTTGAACGATTTTATTAATAATTTCAAAAATACGAATTTCTCGTTTTCTTTTTAAGATAGTTTAATATTTGGCGTAATAAATGTATCCGAAAAATGTTTATTCAGATACCCGTCATTTTTTATTTAAGTAATAATTATGGTTTAGGTGGTAATTAATTTTAAAGTCAAAATATGCAAATTAGTATTTCTAATACTGCGTAGAGATCTTTTTTTCTTTTTTCAAATTTAAAATATTCTCAAAATGAAATAGTAAAAAAAGTTGAAAAGAAAATCAAAAATTTCATATTTAAAATATAAAAATATGAATGTTAATATTACAATAAATTTTAAATAATTTCTTATTATAATTGTTTTTCAAAGTAAGGAAGAAAATCAATTAAATTAATGACAGCTACTAAGTGAGTAAGTAATTTTACGATGTAAAATGAATGAGAATTTTTAATTAAGAAAATTTGCTTAATTATAGAAATTGAAAAATATTTATCATTTATATAATATTACTTGTAAATAATAATTTAAAAATGTTCTCTTTCATTTTTTTTCAAAAAAAAAAAATATTTCTTTTATTTTAAATTAATGGAAATTTTTCTTTTAGGGCATTTTCAATAATTGTGTTAATAATATACGGTGTCATTAATGAGAGATAGGTATAGTTAAACGTCATTGAAAAATAACTATACAACGCATCAAATTATATTTCATTCTAACCATTAAATTTTCCATTCTGCTAAACTTTCTTTCTTTTTTTATTGAAGAAGAAATGTTGACAGATGTTATCTTACAAATGTCCACTTAACGTAATGGATGGACATAAGCAGATGGATGATATGCAAGGCTTATGAAATATATTGCAGTCTATTATGAAACCAATAAGTTATTCTCATTCTAACTTTGTCAGCTAAACTGACTGCACTATACTTTTATGATTTATGCATACACACACACACACACACAGAGTGACAGACAGAGACAGACAGATGCACACACATATGTATAAGCATAATATACACACAAACATAAATTTTTTTGTATGATTAAAATTTAGTTTTAAAATGTAAAAAGAATGAAAGTGTTGTAGTTAGAGGCTTTTTATTTTGAAATAGGAATGAAAAATGTCAATTTCATTTGATTCAATTTTGATATACTAAAAGAGATGGCGAAGATAGGAAAGAAAGGATAATACAGGCAAAAGATGATGATACTCTTTCTTTTTTTAGAGGGAAGAGAGAAAGATGCTTAGTAATCCTGTTGTTACCAGCTTAGATATAAGCCTTAATTGGCTAGGCTATTGGCTGCTACTTTATAGTGGGAATGAAAATGTATGAGATATAGCTAAAACGATTGGCTTGAGGATAATTTTGTTGGCAAAAGCAATAAGATTTTTTTTTGCATTTTTTGGGAAAATAACGGAAGCTTTCATCATTGAGTGAAAGAAAGAATGAAAATAGGACTACTTCATTAACAATTTAATCAGAAAAAGGGTGGCAAAGAAATTGTCGCAGACAGGTGGTTTAGTTGAAATAAGTTAACAAATGTTGGACATTTTTTTCTTCATTGCTATTTCATTGAAATTCCATTTCTACTACTACTACTACTGCTATTAGTATTACTACTACTATTACTACTACTACTATCATAATTGTATTGTATTAAATTCACAATTCATTTATTTAAAATTAATCGAACATTAAAATTGAAAAATTGTTGTAACTAAAATTTATTAGATAAAATTGAATGGGCTCAAATATCTCATTTAATATTATGATAAGAAGTTAATTATCGAAGTGCTGATTAATCAATTTTATTTTTATCAAAAATATATTTAGAGATATTTTACAGTAATCATCATTGCTATCATAATTCAAAAATAAATTTTCATCATTGCAATATATCATAGTACTTATTGATTTCTTGAATTTTCTATTTCTGTATCATTTATTGAAAGTTAAGAATTAAGTAATCAAATATACAATTTCTATATTATTATATATTTATAATTAAATAATCAAATATATAATATACTAAATATGCGCAGCAGTTTTTTCTACATTTTTCGTATCGATCGATTTATTATTACATTAAAGTTATTTTTCATATCAGTTAAATTTTCTAAATATCATACATTTTTCTAGGATGGAATAAAAGCAACTTTTGATAACAAAAATAAGTGAATATTTTAAATCCGAGAAGTTAATTTTTCCCCAATCAACAATTAAATTAGCCAACCCATATAAAGCAGTTAGTATTTCAATCGTAAAAGAAATTGAAAGGGTAATAAAATTTATCAAAAAAGAGAAGAGAGAGAGGAAGAAAGAGAGAGAGAGAAGAAGAGAGGGAAAGAGAGAGAGAGAAAGGATATGCTACTTACAAATCAATTTTAAATCTTTTCCTAATGGTTGTTGTTTTATTTCTTTCCTATTTCTTTTCCTAATATTAAAAAAAAGGTAAAAAAGGGAAGACTAAAAAAAGTATTAAATAAATGCATAAATAATTCTATCCATTCAAATTGTTTTTTGCATTCATTTTCAGGAGAAATTTCTACAATTATGAACGCTCGTATGGTTTGTTGGAATTTCGCCTTTTTAATTTTTGTTATGGCAAAGAAGAAATTGAAAGAGCAAGAAATTATTCAACGAACATTAAAAGATTATGATTGGCGTGTACGACCACGTGGTGGTAATCTTTCTTGGCCAGGTATGTAATTAATTAGAATTTTAATAGATTTCAATTTTATTTTTGAGCATAGACTATCGATGCTATTAATGAGTTTTGATAGATTTGAATTATTTGAATTTTAATTTTGAGAATAAATTACTGGTGTTACTTATGATATTTGATAATTATTGGATGATAACTGTTATAATTAATAATAGAAATTTTCCATCATTAATTCTTTTCATCTTCAACATATTATTCATTTCTTTTAATCATACATTAGCTTCATCTTAATCGCTATTGTTTTTAAATTATTGAATTAAGAGTGCATATTTGAAATTTTGTAATTGGAATTTCAATTAGATAAGATTGCTGTGAAATTTAAATTTGTTCCAATAACGAATTTCAATTCTTTTTTTAGCTTAATAATATTTTCAATGTTAAAGAATGAGTGAAATTTGGTGCTAAATTATTGCTAACTTCAAATAAATGCTTCGTTGCATTTTTATTGAAATGACGAATTTCTTGTTCTTTTCTACTTTTTTCTTCAATTTCAATAAAAGCCTAAAAATCAATTTAATTCTTCTAGCATTAGTATTTTTAAAAAAATAAGTTAGATTTAATACTTTTGATAAAATATATACATTTTCAAATGTTTGACTTATCATACTTTTCAATTGTCTTTTTCTCTTTAAAATTAAATTCATAATTTTCTTGCAATTAATAAAAAAACTTTTTATAAAGCTTACATGAATATTTCCTCTAAATATGTACTGTTTACGTGAATATTTTCACTAAACGTGTATTGCTTACGTGAATATTTTCACTAGACGTGTATTGCTTACGTGAATATTTTCGCTAAACGTGTATTGTTTACGTGTAGACAAATTGAAAAAACTACCTCATAAATTTGCTTAAATTCCTAAAAGCTCTTTCCGTTCTTTCTTTTTATTCCATTCTTAACTCATAAAAAGCATTTTGTCAATTTTCACGAAAGATATTTGACAAGAAAATTTTAAAAGTAAACTGGAAAAGCTTTCTCAAAACATCTTCAAGTAGCTCTTCTCTTTTTTACATGATACTTATAAGCTAAATACTACATTGAAGAAAGAAATAATAATCACAATATTTGATAATTGCATGAAATTTTTCAAATTATAATTAACAATTTATTTTTTGACTGTTTATAATTGTTTTACTCTTCAAATGAGCTAATGCATTATTTTCATAGAGGTGTAATTTAATTTAATACTCAATAAATTAAAAATTCTCAGGTAAGAAAAGGCAATAACTTCTGTTTCACTAATTTCATCGTTGATTACTATAATATAAATCCTTATAAAGATATAAGAAATTCTTATCGAAATTGTGATAAAAAAGTGTAAACAAGATAATTTTGTGGAAAGCTTTAAAATTTATTATAAATTATGAAATATGATGATGATAATATGTCTGAGCGAACATCTGTTTATGCATTGGTTATTTATGATCGATGAGCATTTTAAAAATTGGCATTGATGATAAATTGAATGATAACAAAGTAGTCTGTAATCTTTCAAAAAAATGAAAACATCATTTCGATTAAAATATCTTCAAATCGCAAAAATTCTAATAGACTTAATTATTCCTCTGATATTTAATTCTAATTAATTATTAATTAATAAAGTATATGAGAGCTGTGAAACTTTCTATATGATATGATGACGTACGTAAACTTATTAACTATGCAACAGAAGTTAGACTTTCTATATGATATGGTGTACGTAAATTTAGTAACTATGCAATGGTTAGTAGATGTTTATATTATCTGCAAATTATGTGACAAAAAAATTATAGTTGATCCGAAATTTACGAAACGAATGAATTAGAGAACAAAAAGAAATTTTAGGCACGATCACTTATGTATGGTACTTTAATTCATCAATAGTTTCATTTTTGAATATACTTCTAGGTTGACAACTTCTTGTTCAGTTTATAATTGAGCTTCAACTTCATTCCTTCCAAGTATCTTTACATCATTATTCCATATCACCTGTTCAGGTGTTATTGTTTATTGAGTTAACTTCTAAAATAAAAATTGAAATTTTCATGCAATTAAATTGACATCAAAACCTAATCCTAACAGTTAGAAAAATTAAATATTTTTTTAAATGAAATTCTTTTACATTTCGAAGAAATATAAAAGTCTCCAGACGAAGAAACCGTCTGGAGATTTTTTTCAATACTTATCAAATTAATCCTAAAAATTTATTTTTCTTCTCGAAGTATTTTGTTTATCCGAAATGAAGCATTTAATAAATTACATATATATGTATATTGAAATCAGACCAGACATTATTTGTTTTAAAGCATAAGATAGGAATAAACATCGATTAATTTAACTGAAGGAGGATCAAAGTTAAGATATGAATAACGACAGCTCTGGTAATATTCCCAACCCGATTACAAATACTAAAAAACAAAATTCTTGAAATATATTAATGATTAATTAAAAGTGTTATTTATCAAATTCTTGCGGTGAATTTTTTTCACAACAATATGTCAAGTTATAAAATGTAAATTTTTATATAAAATGCTGAAATCAATTTGTGAGAAAATGATAGATTTGTAAACTGCGCTTAAATACGATTTTTCATACGTCGAAAAAAACTGTCAAAATTTAATAAATCTTTGATAAGAGCATAAATTAGTAAGTATTCAAATGATATCATTTGATAAGTTAAAAATTGATCTCTTCTGAAGATTTGATTTTCTTTCAGATACGGGTGGTCCAGTTTTGGTCTCTGTAAACATTTATTTACGGTCAATTTCAAAAATTGATGATGTTAATATGGAATACAGCGCACAATTCACGTTTCGTGAAGAATGGCATGATGCACGGTTAGCGTATGAACGTTTGGCAGACGAGAATACGCAAGTACCACCGTTTGTGGTATTGACAGCCAGTGAACACGCTGATTTAACGCAACAAATTTGGATGCCAGATACATTCTTCCAGAATGAAAAGTTAATTTTTAATGAATTAGCTAAAAAGTTAACAAAAATTATTCACATTTTACTTTGGATCATTAAAAGCTGCAGAACATTTGAATGTTGCAAATTGTTATAAAATATGCTATTATTTTATGGTTTCGTAATATCAATATTTTCTTCTAACTATTATTTCATTAACCAAAAAAAGTAGCTTGTTTCCTTCCTTTGGCAGCTGCATAGATAATGATTTATAGTAATTTAGTAATTTTAGGATTAAAATTATTTTCACATATTTCTGATCCACGTTATTATTCTCTTTTATTATTTCATTGCTGATTTAAAATTATCCCAAAATATTTTGCGCCAAAATGTCAATCTGCGGGGACAAATCTTTTCACTAATTTGAAATTGGAAATTATAATTAGAGGAATGGAACAATGAATTCGATCACATAAATTAGCAATGAACACTATTCAACATAATGAAAAATAATTACGCTGACAAAAAATCATGATTATCATTTAGTCATGAAAATAATGATAATTCTAATGAATTATTTGATAATAACTCAATTTCTTTATTTTATTATGATAATATGAAAATAATGATATATTGCAGAGAAGCAAGGAGGCATCTTATTGACAAACCTAATGTACTTATTAGAATACATTCAAATGGTCAAATATTATACAGTGTTAGGTAATTATCAACTTTCGTTTTGTTATCAGCTGCAAAATTCTATTTTTAAAATTTTCCATAACTACAGCAAAGTACTCTTGATGTTTGTGGAAGCATCCTAAATTTGCAAAATTGATTTCAAATCTTAAAAGCTCGTATAACTAACTACCTGTTATTCAACTTCTTTAAAACTCAGATCTCTTTTTCCTATTCAAGAATTCGAAAATTCCTTTGATTTTTATTTAACAACATCATTGCAGGCTTTCATTAGTATTGTCATGTCCGATGTCGTTAGAATATTATCCGTTGGATCGACAAACATGTCTTATTGATCTTGCAAGTTGTATGTTGAAATTTTATCTCGTTTCTTTTTATAATTTTCTATTTCAATCCGCTACAGAACAATTGTTTCATTATTTATTAATGAATTAAAGGTTTATAAATTATATTTTGCTTAGTTTAGACTTTCAATTGCAAAAAAATTAAATTAAATTTTCATCTTAAAAAATTCTAATAAAGCTAAAAACATGATATATATAATTTTAAAAAAGTTTCGCTTACATTTGCTAATAGATCAAAGATGAGAAATGATAAGATTGCAAAATAATCTTCTTCAAGTGATAATTTTATTTGGAGCATTTTTCTTTGATTATTCATTTGTACCAAAGATTTTGAAAATAAGGAAAAATGGTTTCAATATATTGTAACTGATTTGTCATTGTAAAATACCTATAAAACTTTGAAATACTTTTTCATTCCAAATGAACGATCATTTATCATCCTCTAGTGGAATACTATTGAAGTCGTCTTAGTGGTAAAGTATGAAATTTATATTTTATTTTATATTTTCTTAAAGATGCTTATACCACTGATGATATTAAATACGAATGGAAATTAACGAATCCAATACAACAGAAAGAAGGCTTAAGGCAAAGTTTACCAAGTTTTGAGCTTCAAGATGTTCTAACGGATTACTGTACGAGTAAAACAAATACAGGTATTGCATATTTTATTTTTTAATGAATTTTCAGATTTATGCAATAACAAATTATTTGCATGGCATTTTTTTGCTAGTGTTTATAGGTGTCGATATGCTAACAATTTCAGGTGAATATAGCTGCTTGAGGACAAAAATGATTTTACGACGCGAATTCAGCTATTACCTTTTACAGGTGTGTGCCGTGCTATCATGAAACATTTTTTCCTTTTATTTTTTTACCCTCTGTGATATGATTTCGTTTACAAATTTACCCTAACTAACTCGCTTCAAATTTTATGCGAACATTTTCAACAATAAAAGCTTTTTGTGTTGACAAATTCAAAATTCAAATATTATTGCGACAAAAAATTTCAATTCAGCTTTAAATTTAATTTGTAAGAAATTACATTTATTATCTAATTAACTATTGTGAAAAACATTTACTACAAAAACGGTCATCAACAATCTTCCAATCATTGTTCTGATCATTATTATCATTATCATCAGAATAATGATCAATGATCATTGGATCTAAAATGTTGTCAACGAAAAGCTTCCAAAAATATTATGATATCTTTCCAACGTTGTTTTCATTTAATTTGCAACAAATGAATGCCTTTTTCTCTTTATATTTAGTTTGTGTGCTAGTATCAGCTTTCAGCTCTATATACCTTCATTTATGCTGGTCATCGTATCATGGGTCAGTTTTTGGCTCGACAAGGATTCAGTGCCTGCTCGTGTGACCCTTGGTATGGAATGCTCTTTTAAAAAAAATAGGAAAAAAAATCCCGTTGCTTGTTTGTTTTTCCCCCGAAGATTTTTCTCAAAATAATTTAGTATATGTTTATGTGTTGTCTCTCTCTCTCTCTCAAATGTTTTCAGGTGTAACAACACTTCTAACGATGACCACACAAAGTTCGGGTATCAATGCTAAACTTCCCCCTGTTTCCTATACAAAGGTTGCCGATATATTTTCAAAATAAAAAATTATAGCTTCCAGAGATTGTTGAAAACAAAAATTGACAGATTAATTAATTTGCTTAAGTTTGCTTAATATTTGTTCTTTTTTTAATTATGCTTATTTTTATTATTTAAATTATCGAAATTGTCCGTCTATCAACAATTCGTAAAATGTAACAGTGAAGGCTTTTAATATTGTCATTTCATTGTTGTTTTTGGATCGCTTTTAAATAGCTTAGCTTTAGTGGTCCTTTAGTTTTGATGAATTTTTTTTCTTGAAGTAATTAATGTAAACAAAAAAAGCAATTTACATCTGTCCAGAAAAATTAGTTGAAAATAGCTAGCAATTTACATCTGTCCAGAAAAATTAGTTGAAAATAGCTAGCAATTTACATCTGTCCAGAAAAATTAGTTGGAAATAGTTATATCACAAGAAAGATGAATATGCAAAGAATTCATGATACAATGCTTTGGATATCATAATTTTTTTAATTTGATAAAAATTTAAATACCATATTAAATTTGGCAATAAGTAAAATCATTAATCCAAATTAAGAAATAAATTTTACCTTTTAGTTTTTAGAATTTTAAAATTATTAGATCAACGAAAAAAATCAACTTTTAATCTTCATTTAACTCATTAACGAATAGAACTTACCTAGCAGTACATTGATTCTAGCCAAGAAGTAAATTTAGGCTATAGATGTTTGGATTGGTGTTTGCTTAGCCTTCATTTTTGGTGCATTGCTTGAATTTGCCTTGGTCAATTATGCAGCAAGAAAGGATATAGCTATCAGCCATCGAACGGTTCGTTTTAGGTTCGTTTTCAGGTGGCCCAAAATCCATAATAGTGTTCCATAATTGGTGGTTTTGTTACATAACAAACCATAAACAAAATGGTATCTCTGGCAGATACCGAATTGATAGATATCAAATTAAGGAATAAGGAATTAGTTGGTATGAATGGAAGTCAAGATTCCCCGATAATCTGAAATTTTAAGAGTGTGAATGAATGGTTTTCTGTATTGCCTTCCAAATGTTATTTTACAGTTATCAAAATATACCAGTCATATGGATTACTCATCCGGTTATCAACCTTTAGTATCAGCAACGACTACGATATCACCTTTCCGTTCTTGGTGGTGTCTTCGGCTATTTTTCCGACGCTACAAAGAACGCTCCAAGCGAATTGACGTTGTTTCACGCTTGGTAATTTCTAATACACCTACCAAATTCCTATCTCTAATGTTTCCCTTCCTATGTTTTGGTAGTTAAGATAACTTTCATTCTGTGGGTTTTATTTTTTGAAGTGCCTTAATCTTCCGGATAAACATTCATTACTAGACTATTATGTTACTCATTTGTAAATATCTTAAGTGAACTACTATAGCAAATTCAGCATAAGTTTTTCCGGTAGTCCTCAAGCTCAGGCTTTTTCAATCTTTTTGATCCCCTATCTGGAATAAAGAATTGTAACACGACTAATATAATAGTTTAAGTATTCAGGATTTTCTCTTTTCCTAATGAATCATAGAGAGAGGAAGAGAGAGAAAGAGAGAATTGAGATTCACAAAAGAAGAGAAGATAGTTTTTTTAAATCCTTTAACTTCAATAGTTTTAGCTTTAGAAAAATTGTTGTGTTTTGTTTTTATTAGCTTAACATAAGTTTCAATTACCTGTTTAGGTATTTCCGATTGGTTACGCTTGCTTCAACGGTATGTATGTTTTTCTTGAAATAATGACTGGACTGCTTAATTATCATTTATAAAGCAGACTGGTTACATTTCTAATCAATCCTATCGTCGAATGAATAAAAAAAAAATTTGAAATAATTTCTTAAATGAATTAAAATTTCTATAAGAAATATTAATTGCATGATAATGAATCGCTTTAATTAATGCTAATTGATAAAGGAAAAAAAAGAGCTTATTATCATTGTTCTTATCATTTCAATGTGTTGATAATGCATGTGATATATATGTTTGAGTTAATTTGATGCTATCAATTAATTATATTATTTATAGCATAGCATGGCTTGTTCTTAATTTTTGTTTACTCTTTTTTCAGTATTATATTGGGCTGTTTATCTCATCTAACACAAAAAAAAAGCTTGGAATACAGTAATCCGTGCTTATGCAATCGAATTATATATGTATTGTGCTATTGTTGACCAATCAATTGGCGCTATTTGTTTTTCCCTTTCCGCTCAAATCACTATTTATTCGTCGAGAAAATAGCATAACGAATTCATCTATGCTTATTTATACTGTTCATTATTTTTCTAAGAAATCAAATACAGTAAAAAAATTCTACAAAACTATTCTTATTTTAAAAGGATTAAAACTGTACACACCTATAGATATGCTACGGTAGCATTACAATTGCAGGTGAATACAGTTGTGCTCGTGTTATGCTACTTCTTCGTCGTGAATACAGGTAACATTATTATTGTTTTTATAAAGTTTACATATTACTCGCCATATTTAGTTATTATTTAATTCAGCTTTATATACCATGTATTATGCTGGTCGTGGTCTCATGGGTTTCATTTTGGCTCGATAAGGTAAGCAATTTTTTCCTATATATATATATATATATATTTCGCATTATTACACATTTATTTCTTCTTATCATATTTCAAATATAATTTAATCGATTGAAAAAATGAATCAAATGATTATTACTTTATAATAGCTGTAAAAATTTAAATTATAAATTTTTTTATAAATTTTATTAATAAAAAAAAAATTAATAAAAATTAATAAAAATTTAATAGGATGCAGTACCTGCTCGTGTATCATTAGGTGTAACAACATTGCTAACAATGACAACACAAGCATCAGGTATTAATGCTAAACTTCCACCTGTATCATATATCAAAGCAGTTGATGTATGGATCGGTGTATGTTTGGCATTTATTTTTGGAGCTCTATTAGAGTATGCATTGGTCAATTATTATGGAAGACAGGAATTTTTAAAGAAAGAGAAAAGAAAGAAGAAAACTGAATTCAAGGATTGCTTATGTCCATCCGATTATCTCTTTAATCAGGTAATCCATTCATCTAATCAGATAATAAATAAATTAAAAATATATTAAGTAAAATTGGTGAATGAAAAGATAAAGTATAAATCTTATTTTAGGATATAAGAGAATCATTACGTTTAAATATGAAAGCGTATAAAAGAAAATGGCGGACAAAACTTTGGTTTAGTAGATATTTCCGTAATAATATTGAAGTTAGCAAACGTATTGATCTCATTTCACGATTCGCATTTCCAATCTGTTTTACTTGTTTCCTTGGTGAGCCATTTATGATCTATTTGTTAAAATAATTTAATTTGTGTCGTATAGTTTGATTAGTCGAGAAGAAAGATCTCTAATTAGTTAATTAATTCATACGATATAATTTGAGAGGTGAAAAAGAAAAATCTTAAATCAATCAATGCTATATAGTTTTGTTAATCAGAAAATTACTAATTAATTAGTTGACACCGTATAGTTCAGTAAAAAAAAAGGTTTATTCCTACTTTGTTTTTCTTTAATTTCAGTGCTTTATTATATGAATTATGTGAAATGAGCGATGAAGAAATTATCTTCTGATTACAAATATGTTGAAAATTGAAGTATAAATGAAGCAGGTCAACTGGAACATGCGCAAAATGAAGCCTAAATTAATATGAATATTAGAGCATTTCAAATTCATACAAAAATTTCTGTTACAGTCCGAAAAATTGCTTTGTTTGTAGCAAATAAATAAAGCGGGTCTTCTTACTGTTATTACATTTCAACAAAAATGATAGATACATAAACAATGGTGATAGCATTGATAACAGTAGTAAAAGAATGAATAGATGTATGTTCTTATTTTTGAATAAAGTTCTCAAAAATAAGATATCCATTACAAAGCCTGAAATATCTATTAGATTTAAAGGTATGAAGTGAGAAGTACTAAGTTTGTACTTCTTCTATTTCTCGTTTTTTCCTGAAACCTTTCCACTTTTTTTACCTGTTGGAAAAATATTTCTCTATTTTTTGAGGTCACAGGTTAGAAATCAACTAACAGTGTTTCAAAATTCAAAATTTTTGAGATCACAGGTTAGAAATCAACTAACAGTGAAAAACTAACAGTTTTCAAAATTCAAAATTTATTATGTCAAATATCTCCTTAACATAAAACTCTAATGTCCATAATATTCAATTGATTTTATAATAAATTTATTATTTAGAAAAAATACATTTGGCAAATTGAATTTAAATTTTATAGCTTTGAAGAAGATTGACAATATGTCAGAAGTTTGTGCATGTCAATCATTGTGACGGAAGTCAACAAATGTTTATATTTAAACTTTTCTGAAATTGTAATCATTCCTCACTGCTTTTAATTGCCAATTTATTTAGTTACGCATATGTAATATCACAGCTATATTAATTAACTAATTAATAAGTAATTCAGGACATTTCGGTGTAAATATGAATTATGAATTAATGGACCAATAAATATTTATTAATATATAAGCTTGAATTACTGTAATAATAAAGCTAATAGGATAAGATTAGCTAGGAAATTATTATTTCTTTCAGGGATTATAATGAGGTATATCTCACGTATTTATTCCTATCATTTTTCTTCATAACCAAATATTATCTCAAAACTAGAAAAATATTTTATCAATTTGCCAATATCATTGATAAACAAGGCAGATTAAAATTGAAGCATCTTCCATATCTAGGCCTGATTAATTGTTTCCCGAGAATATTTTGTTCCCCACGAATTGTTTCCCCCAAGGATTTTATAAATCCCTGTTTTGTTATACTTAAGCATCTTTCTATATAGGCATTGCAAAAGTAGTTATTGTTTTGGAGTATAATCATTGTCTGATCAATCATCAGGAAAAGTTTCCTAGAAAGCATTTTAGATACTTTTCAATTGGTGGAATGAATTATCGATTTTTTTTCCCCATTTATGAAGTCCTGTCTCATTTTCTACGTATACTATTGAAATCAATATTAATACCTTTAAGTATCGTGTGATTTAGTGGCATTTGCAAAATAGTTCCTGCAACAATATTGTTTATAGCTTAATATTGATAATGAATTCATTTTGATGAGCTTATAAACATCGATAAGAATGTTTTTTGGTATGTGTGTAATCAATCGATACATTTATTCAATCAATAAATAATGTGGTAAAGAAATGATCGATATTTCTAATCACTGATCTGTAAAATTTAATACAATTTAACAAATATTTCAACTCGCTATGATTTTGTATTTTTAATATTTTATGTTTCAGTGAAATTGACAAAAATTTATTACTATTATTATCAGTGCAATTTGATCACTGATATTTTCCTCAGATATCGATAACTCATTACCGACATTAATTGGATAGTAAAGTTCTGTTAACCAAACTTTTATTCTTATTACATAAGATTATTGAAACAATGATTAACTAACTTTTATCCCTTGATAGTGGTAGAGTATGTTAAGCTTATTGTTACAAAACTGAATGTGGAGTGATAATATTCCTAATGCTAATTTTACTTTGTTGACAATCTTTTCTATCTCAACTTAAACTGTGATATGATATAATACGTACGGAAAAATATCTTTAAGTAGTAGTAGTGACAAATTTTTAAGCTGAATCCCGTTCTTCTAACGTAATTAATAATTCTCTATTCAAATGTACATAATTTAGACTTCTAAAATTTATCTTTTAATTATCCTAATTAAAAATTTTATCAAAATGTTCTATTACTACTACTACTACCACCACCACTACTACCTATGATGTTTCTAACTTGAAGAAAGTTGTATGAAGAGAGACGGTCATATTATGAACAATTAAATGAGAGGCCCCGTGGGATAAGGCTTTTCTTGGAAGAATATTTAAGGCCTCTTTAAGCCCTCAATTTCTGCTATATTTTCAAAGATTATGTCCTATACATAGAAAGAAGGAAGGGAAAGAAGGGTAAAGCAGATGAAAATGAAAATTGTACCATATGATAAAGCCATAAAGATGAATCCTTCATCTCCTCCCTAAAAGATTTTAAATATATAGTTGGAATGAATGCAGATGCCATACTGCAGAATGCTGCAATTTGGATTAAAATGAGAGAGAGGGAGAGGGAGAGAGAGAGGGAGAGAGGGAGAAGGAGAGGGAAAGGGAAAGAGAGAGAGGGAGAGATCAAGTTTTAATCAAAGAAAAAAACGAAGAAATTTCTTCATTGTCCATCATTATTATCCGTCCATTCATTCATTCATTTTTCCTATATAATGCATGTAATATAATGTTGTCGTAATGCAAGTAGTAATTTTTACAACATGCTAATTTATTATAGGCATGCATGCATACATATCTATTCCATCCATCACTCTTTATATATTTTCCAGAAAAAGTAAAAATTTTAAATGAAGCAAAAACAAACTACAACAATCATTGAAGAGCTGGACGGATATTCCTATATATATATGAGAGGATTAGAGTTAGTGGAAATTTGCTATCTATATACATATAGCAAATTATATATATTTATATATATATAATCATACATAAAAAAGTGCTTTTTCTCTTCTTTTCCTCTTTTCTTCTTTCACTTCACTGATAAAAACAGTTTCATCTCATTGCTTCATCGATGACTTCTTCCTCTTCTCTTCACTCCACCTCCTCCTCCTTCTTCTTCTCTCCCTCTTCTTTTATTCACAATTTAAAAATATTCCATAAACATTTTAACAAATGTTCCATGCTGCCACTTTTTTTAGTAGTATAAAAGCATCACTATTAATATATGATAAGATTAATGATAATAGCAACATGCTATTATCTCCTTCTGATTATTGTTAATATTTAACTACTACTACTACTACTACTACTACTACTACTACTGCAACTGCTACATTGTTTAACTACTACTTAATGATATCCGTTGCAAAATAAAGAAGAGGAAGGATAGAAACAAAAACGATAAAGCATTTAAAACAAAGATTTATAATGTTGCTTTTAATGAATAAGGAAGCTTCTAAAAACTTCATCTACACTGATACTGCAACTACTCATATTACTACTGCAGCTGCTCACTTATACTACAACACTGTTGCATCTTATTGATATGTAATTGAAGTGAGAATGAGAAGTGATGATGCTATTGTTGTTGTTGCCACATATGATGATAGATCCTTGAAAAGTTTTCCTTTTTTTTCTTGTTTCTCTTTTTTTTGTTGTTTTTATTTTCTCAATGAATAATTCGTTAATAGCCTTAATTAGTATTCGCTAAAATAATTCATCCCTTGATGTTGTTAATAGTCATCAGTTAATAATTATAACAAATTATCATCATATTTATCGCCATCATCATTATCATTAACGTCATTATCATCACCATCACTTTCATCATCATCATCATCATCATCATCATCATTACTGCCAATTGTCATCGTCATTCTTCTCTTACAACCATTATTATTGCTATTTCAATCAAAACTGCTTGCATTCATTATTCGTTATTCTTCAAACAATTCTATTAAACTACTTCCTTTTGTAGATTTAAACAAAAAATTTGGACGAGAAATTTATGTTGTTTCTATTATTACTATTGCTATCAACTTTTTCTTCTACCGTAGTGCTATTTTTGGTGAATGGTATTCCGACTATTACTCCATTATCATCGTCATCATCATCAACCACTCAATCACCATCACCATTATCTCTCAACTTCTCAAGTGATTTGAAAGGCTCACATTCTGCGACATTTTCAGCTTTGTTAACACAATTGGAACGTATCGAGAATCAAAGCTGTGGAAGCCTACTTGCATTACCAAATTTGCATCGTTTATTGGAATATGAATTAAGGCATAGCAATCCACAATTATTATTTTTGGCGCAATTAATCGCTCAGAATCCTCGTTCACATTTACTTCATCTTCCTGCAAATGCCTCTCTAATTTTGGATTCACCATTGGCTTATAACATTTCGGCACCATTATTCGTTTTACAACTAGATTGCAGCCAAGTTGGTGATGATCTGTTACAACAATGGATTCCGTTACTTATTTATCCAACTTCTACTTTTGAATTCTATCTAACTATACGTCTACGATCATTTGATCTAAATGCTTGTACATTACCACAATGCAGCAATACAAAGGTTATTTCAATTTAATCATTATTTTTCCAATATCATTGAAATATTTCCATTTCTGATTTTTCGATCAAAGTAAAATAATAGATTTAGTATTCATGGAGGAAAACTTTCCTCAATACTATTAGGTGATGTGAGTTGTGCAAAATTTTGTTAAGCTTAGTGAAATCGATTAAAGCAATATCATATTTCATTTGTTTCAGTTTAACTTTTATAAGTTGAATAAATTGATGAAAGAAGATATGACGTAAAGATATCAATAATTGTTGTAAATGTAAAAAAAAAGAAATTTTAATGATACTAATTTATCTCTTGAAATTATTTTTGTTTTGTATGTCATCAGTTACTTATAACCAGTCGATATCTTTTCATTAAGAAATAGCAAGGAAGCAATTTTCAATTTGTTCAACCTAATTTCAACTTCTTCCATTCTTAATTAAAATTTCGATTTAAACTGTTTTAACTCATTAACAAATTCATATGCTTATGATAATACGAATTATGAATTTGATCCATTTTTATTTTGCTGAATTTACCGCTTTTTTAATCATCTTTGAGAATTAATGCCATTATTATTTTTGAATATTTCAAAAAAGTTACACGATCAGATAATGTCTGGAATATCGCGGGAAATTATTCAAAAGGAAATAGATCTAAGGATGAACATATTTTTTTATTAACTTGATGACATTTTGTCTCAGACTTCGATCTTCTGACATCCATTGCTGTATCGGGAAGTCTGAAATGCCACAATACACTTCAATTATGCAAAATAAAAAAATGTATTTTCTCCTATTTAAGTCAGTTATTTGGTTTTTTTTGACATTTGAAACTTTAATTTTCTAGAAATATTAAACATTTCATTTTCTTTTTCCATTCAAAAGTCCCGAATAATTCTTGACAGCTGTTTAGCATCAATCGAATATTATAGCTGAGAAATTTCATGCAAAGTTAAGAAATAATAAACACTTCATCGAGAAAATAGCAAATGGATGCTAAAATAAACCAGCTGCTTAATTGACATATGCAAATCAGCGAAGGTAATGATGATCATGTTATCATCATTGAAATGATTGTTGTACTACCTTATGATCTTTATTCTATCTATCAAATAAATTTTGTTTACTTGAAATATAAAATTCATTTATTTAACAAATCGAAAATGACATTCTTCATTTTTCTTCACTTATTTACTTTTCCTTTTCCTTTTGATTTCCATTTCTTTTTTATATCTTTCTTAATTAAAAAACAATAACAAAAAACAAAACAAAATAAAACAATAAATATTTCATTTCATAAAATAATTATAAAGCGGAAATATTATTTATTGAATTCAAAAAAATAATTAATTATTTTGTTTTGTTTTTATTTTATTTTATCTAAGAAGTTGAAAATGATGAAAATTTAAAAATAAACAATTTATTTATTTAATACTAAAATAAATCAACTGCTTAATTGACATATGCAAATCAACCAAAGATGATAATAATCATGCAATCATCATCAATTTTTTTCTTTCGTTAATTTCTAATAAAATTAATAAATTAGAAAATATATCATTTCGATATATATTTTCAATTTAAAATTAAATTGAAAAAGATTTCAAATCTTTTTTGTTTGATATCTTTTAGATTGTTTTCTTTTCAATCATTTATAAATGATAATTATAATATTGATTTTCTTTTTGATCGATTTGAAAAATTCTTTTTTGTGATTACTACAAATTCAATGATAATTGAATTTATTATAGTAAAAACAACATGTTAATTTGAGGGATGAAAGTGAAATTGTTTATTAGTTGCAAAAATCGAAGATAATTTCATTTGCTGTTTATTTATGTCTGTTACCTTATTTACTGCAATCATGCTAAGTTTTCAATTGTTTAGTTTTATCATGAAAAAAAAAATTTTTAATAATAAAATTTCCAAAATGATCGGAACTTTTTTTCTTCATCATTTAACAACTATCACTGATTGATTATCATTGATTATCATTAATGGGTCTAATTTGAGGCGCTTTCTCAGATTTATACGCTGTATAATTTAGATTGAATTGTTACAAATATGAAATACTCATTTAAAAATACTCTCATAAAAATATGCACAAACATTATACAAGCTTAACATGTAATTAGGACTATCCGGTTCAATTATTCAATAGTAAGCTAATACATTTCTGACTTCTAATAATGCTAGGACTCTTGACATTTGATCTTTTTTTTGACTTGATTTTCGTTACCTGGTTAATATATAGTTGTAGAGAGAAAAAGAATTCCTGAACCGTATCCGAGAAAATAAACATATCTATAATATTTCTTTTCAAATCGATAATTAAACTACCGGAAGATGAAGTATGCACAAGTATATGTATATAAGCGCGCGCATACGTAACGCGCACACGTATTACGATTATGCACATGAACACATAATATGCAATTAGAATAATTAGGACCATCCGGTTCAATTATTTAACGAGCTAATATATTTTTAACGTCTAGTGATAATAAGATGCTTTGAATACAAATGAATTTGCTGTGTCAAGAGTGAGTGATTCCTATACAGAAAACTATTGAATTATTCAGCCAGCATCATCCGGCAATAGATCGTTCCTGAAAGAGATTCATAATATCTAACCAACAAATTATTCCACATATTTTTATCTTATTATTGGAGACTGGGTGCAAGAAATTTCCAACGACTGATAATTCTCTTGTTTTGCAGCGGATTATCTTGATATGATCCGTATATTTAGAGGTTGTTGATTTAAAAAATTTTCAAGAATTGATAACTCTATAGTTTTGCAATAAATTATCTGAATATATTTATCACCATATCTGATTAAGAGGAAATGATATGAAGGTGGAAAAAGATAATGATTGAATATTTTCAATTATTATCGTTGCCTTCATTTTAATCACTTCTGATAATCACTTCTGATAACACTTCTGATAATTAATCACTTCTAATATTTCTCATACACTAACTTTTATTTGAAATTAAAAAATGAAATTATAAAATGTAAATATTTTCTTAAATGTTAACATTCATAAAATCATAATTAAATCATTTCATTTCATTATTGTTCAAATTAAACTTTAGCAAATAATCGTTCTTTCTTATAATACTCTTCGTCATATTAGATATTCAATCATATGCTAATGTATATGTAAGGAAGAAGCGATAGAAATATTTTATTTCTCAAAAATAATCAAATCAATCTAAAAAAAGTTATAAATCATTGGACGGAATCTTCTTATATTATATATTGATCTTTCGGTTAGGATTATTTGATTAATGATTAAAAGAAATGAGGGATAAGATTTGCAAATTTAAGAAAAAAGATATTGGAGATAATTATCTTTATCGTTGTAGTGTACATGGACAAGACATGGTGGTATACGAGTTTATGCTCGCACATGTTGTACTAATGATACATCATTATGCCGTGATGTAACGGAGAAGGATCGTGGTATTTTAGTGATTTTCAATGGATTATGTTCAACAATTTGTATTTTACTGATACCGGTTGTTGTTCGAGAACGTCGTAGACATCATGAAGTACGTGGATGGGCGTTAATGGAAATTTTCCTTCTTGGCGCTTCTATATTATATGCTATCGTAAGTTTGATAAAATTTTTTATTGAAAAATATAATTTAAGAAAAATTTATTTTTTGAGTTTTTTTATTTGGAGTGAAAACAGAGAAATAAATTACGATGAAAATGAATTTATTCGTAAGCCAATGAAATTTATTATAGTTATTTCTGGATTGGTTTAATTGCGCCACGTGTTGCTTTGCAGTATGGCTACGACAAATTGGTTTTTCGACATTTTATGGATCGATCGTTTTGAAAATTTACAGGTATTAGTGATATGAGGATTGAAAAGAAAAATTATAGAATGGATAAAATTTCAGATAAATTTCATGAAATTTCATAAATCCTTTCCAAACGTCGAACTGTAATTGTTTTTCTGTTGAATAAAAATGAGAATTTTTAGTATCAGAAAATATTCTACAATTTTGTTTTTGTTATGTTTTATAATTTAAAAGCATAATTAAGGACTTTCTTACATTTCCTTTTGTTTTAAGTTCAGATAATTAAATTTAAAGATAAAATCTATGAAATTCAAATCGATTAAAATAGAAGCTAAAAAGAGATTTTTCGCTTTTTGACAAAATCAATTTTTTTCACTATTTGAAATTAAATTAATTAAAGGAATTTACAAGAATATCATGTACGTAAGGCTCATCATGTTATTGTAAAAGAAGAAGACTTGATGAAATATTTGGCATGCTTGCTAGCATTAACATTAACTGGCCTTATTGCTTGGACACTTGGCTCATTTGTTGATGAAGAGCTTTGGACAAGTGCTTGGCCACAATGTCCTATACAAGCATGGTGCTTAGCTTGGCAAGGTATGAATTGAAGATAAAGTAAACAGAGAGATAAACAGAGAGTTAAATGTATTAGAAAAGAAAAGAATTTTACATTGAATAAAGATCTAATATCTAATATCAATAATGTATTTACTTTAATTGTGAAATTTAATAGGAATTGAATTTCATTTTTTACTTCCATTCATTTTTTTATTTTATAGGATAATATTTCAATTCTTTTCCATAGCGAATAAATTGTTGAAAGAAAGTAAATACCATTTGTTCATAAGTGGCACATAAAAATATACTTAGCAATGATTTTATTTCATTTCTTTCTTTTTGTTTTAAGTTAATTTAAAATTTTGTTAAGTTTTTTTTAAGGCTATGAATCATTGTTTTTAATTTATGGAATGCGATTGTGTTACAAAGCACGAAATAGTGATTGGTTGGAACGACGGCAATTTACAGTTGCTGTATGTTTGGAAGCGATTGTTACACTACTAACGAATTTTTTAGGGTTAAGTATAATTAATTATACATTTATTTATTGCATATCAATTAATTAGAATTTTTTGTTCAAAAGTTAATTATAGTGGTATGATATCACCACATATTTTCATCATAATCTCTAAGTGATTAATCATTTTAATTGAACCATTTATAATTCCGATCCATTTAAAATTCATATTAAAAAAATATTTGAAATATCATCGCTTCCATTCATTTTAAAATTGAAATATTAAGAATGAATTCATAAATTTCGATTAAAATATTAAAAAATTTCTAGTGTTCCATTTGATATCATTTTAATATTTTATTTTCTTATCACTTATTACACAAAAATTTATCATCCAAAATTTGATTATCTGATAAATCAGATATTTTAATAAATTACGGATTTAAATTTAAACTTCTCTTTTCTTCTGGAATCCGCGAACAAATTATTTATTTCCAGATATTCCATTCGTTATTCGGCAAATAGCGATACACTGATGACAATCACATTTATACAATTACATTTAACTATTTCTATTAATATTATTATTATTGTTGCTCCTAAATTTTACCTGGTTAGTCTTAGTATCTTACACTTCCCTCAATTAATACATAAAAGTCATCATTTTTTTGCTAATATAATTAAAGATAAGTTTGTTTGATTTTACACTTCCACAAATTAGCTCTTCTCGAAAAAAGCCTAGTAATATAATTTTCAAACAATTAATACTCTTTCTATTTCATAAATGCTATTAATATACTTTGACTAATCTTTTGAAATTATTTCATTTCTTTTACACAATCTTAAAAATAATTATTTGTTAAGTTATTCTCACTTCCTTGCCAAATATCTTTTTTGATAAATTTCTAATTTATGGATATTAGTGATAAAGCAGAAATCAATTCATAAACTTTTTTTCTGCTAAAGTTATTTAAAGGTATAATTAATTACTTAATAGCAATTGTAAGGAAGGAAAGAAGGAAGGAAGGAAGTAAGGGAGGTAAGAAGGAGGGAAGTAAGGAAGGAAGTAAGAAAGTAAGGAAGGAAGGAAGGAAAGAAGAAGGAAGTAAGGAAGGAAAGAAGGAAGGAAGTAAGAAAATAAGGAAGGAAGGAAGTAAGGAAGTGAGGAAGTAAGGGAGGAAGTAAGAAGTCAGGAAGGAAAGAAGGAAGGAAGTACAAAAGTAAGGAAGGAAGGAAGGAAAGAAGGAAAGAAAGAAGGAAGGAAAGAAGGAAAGAACGAAGGAAGGAGAGATGGAAAGAAGGAGAGGAGGAAAGAAGATGAAATTGATAATTAAATAAAATAATGTTTTTATAGAATTTTCCCTTCTGTATTTTCATCTTTTATTGAATGATAAAAATTGGAATTCCAATTTATTTTTTGTTAAACTTTTGGAAATTCATTTTCTCTCTTCTCATTTTACACAAATAAATTTTGCTTTCATTTTTTTTAAAACAATAACAAATGAGAAAACAAAAGTTTAAAAATGGAAAGATGCCAATAACCAAAAAAGATGGAATAACTTCGGAAGAAACAAATTGAATGAAATGATAACTCTCTTCAAATGTTCAATACCGTCAATCATAGAAAAATGAACATATTGAAAAATTTGTCATATCTTATCATATCATAATTTATCATATAGCTGTGTGATAAGCCTTAGTTCATATTTCAATTCATCTGTCTATTTCATAGATTAAAAAAAAATTTTTTTGAAATGAAATTTATCGCAATGAATAATTAATGAAAATTAATTGTCATTGTGAGTTAATTAAAAATGCATGAATTTTCGAATTGAAAAAAAATTATTGAATATTTTAAAACTTATTGATTTAGAATGTAAATATTTGCTAAAATAATTTTTAACAAATCGCTTCATATGCTTTAAGGAAATTGAAATTTTGAAATCGCCCAATTGAAAACTATGAAAGGAAATTTTTAGAGATTTCATTTAACTTATCGAAATTTCAGACTAGCTCCGGTAGCACAAAGCGTGCAAAAACATTAATAGGTGGTGGCAGTAAAGCACATCCATCATTGGCTAAACTTCATGACAATTTATTGAATGGAACAATTGATTTTGCTGAAGTGCCCATAGCTGACATGAATCCGGAAGATATCAGAGTGAGAAAAAAATTTTCTTCTCAATATTTCTGGCAAAAACCCATTTTCATACGGAAATGCGGAAAATCTATCATTTTTTCTTTTTTCTGATAAGCTCTTATCATTTTTGAATTTCGAATGAAATTTAAAGATAAATTCGAGATATTTTTTTTCGTTATTAAAATATATACAACATCAATTAGCAAATTTTTTCGAAGGGATTTTTGATGGAAAATTTTGCAAGTGCAAGTTGTTATTCTCCTGAGACTTCTGATATAATTTGAGGAGCGGAGCGATTCCATTTTAGTATAATAGCTGGTAATTGTGAAGGAAAAGAAAAAGGAAATAGACAGCTCTGAAAGTTTTTTGCTTTAGGGATGCCTTTTTGGTTTTGCTTTTTGTAGCATTTGAGATCGATATTTTGCTGGCAAAATAATATTAGGATCAAATTTTTGAAAAAACAAAGAGAGAATTCTGATTATTTGGATCTTTCCGAATAATTGTTTATTTAGGCTGAACTGAAACGAGTCTATACGCAATTGAGAATGTACAAATTGAAAAATTTGTATCACGATAATCCGCATATCGCTAGACGAAAAGGTGGTAAAAAATCAAATAGTGATAAATTGATTATTAAAAATCGACGTATTTCATCACTACCTACAACAAGTTCTCCTAGAGTAAGTTTCCCTCCATTTGATTTCTCTTTCAATTAATTAAGATGAACGATACTTGCAATTAAATTTCTTAACTGATCCAGAAACCCTATAAATATTGATCTTCTTGTAAAAATTGCTATTATCATGACATGCATGATTTCTCATTTTATATTGTTCACTTTGTTAGTTATAAACTAAAATCAGATCGATTCTTCAAATTTTGAATGTCTGAACTTCATCAATTTTTATTTAAACAATAATCGATTGCTAGTGGAAAAATTAGAACAATGCAATAGTTTCACATTTCATATATTTGTGCTTTCATTATAGGTGAAAAGAATCGATGAGGACGAAAGACACGATTTAACAGTAGAATCAGCACCACATAATGTCTTCCTCTCAACGTATAAGCTACAGTTAGAACCGCATCAGTCCGTACGTGTATAGGAATATTATGATCATCAGGAATGACTATAATTTAAGGCCAACAATGGCACAGTCTGAAATGTCTTATACATTCCTCTTCACTTATTATCTTAACTTCTTTAGTTCTTAGTTTGAATCTGTCATTTAACTTCTGATTTTTTTTCTCAATAAAACTATGTGTAGTTGACTCCTACTAAAGGGAGTGTCATTTAATTTTGTATGGATGCATTGCTGGATGCTAGGAGTGGACACTTTCCTGTGAAGTTATGAGCTCAGGACATCTTACTTGTCCAAGCACCGCGCGGCAACGAATCAGTCAAAATTCCAAGGGAATACACTCAAACATCCAAGAGAATACAATCAATCAACCATCAGTCACCGGCTTGCATGCATGCAAACAGTCAACGCGTCTATTGAGCTTAGTTGCTCGCATTAAAAGACCTGCATAAACCACAATCCAAAAGGCAATCTCTTTGAAAACTGTTCCAAGTCACGTTTATGAATTATAGAATTCAAAATTAATAGCAATCGTCATGGATTTCCCAACAAGAGTACTAAAAAATTCCTTCAAGAGTTAAAAACTTCTCAAGAGCATAAGTATCAAAAAGCAAGAAATAGGGAATTCTACAAAAACTTGCCAAAACTGGTCTGGAAACAACTGCCACCAAACTCGAATTTCGGCCAAGTCTTTAATTAAGATACAAAAAGCAACAAGATCATTTTACTTCAATAAAAATTTAGATGAAGCATTGTTTTGGAAACACACAAAAACTGAGAAAAGGTTAAAATGCTCAGAACGTAAAATTTATTCAAACTTCAACATCACCAGCCAAATAGCATAATATTAAGAACTCTGTATAACACTACAACAAGAACAAACAATCTCAGGCTTATTACGACAGAACTTCACTCACTGTCGATTTGGAGCACCTGGTCGCGGAAAACGATCTCCTACCATACCGCCACGTTGCCCAAAACGTGGCGGTGGGTTACGGTCCTTGCGTGCTTCACGCGAACGATTGCGCACTACTTTACTGTGAATTGCGCAGGACACACAGTAATGCAGCTTATGGTATAATTTTGGCAATGCATATGCTGAAATATAATCAAAGTAAAAAATGTATTAGCAGCAATCATAATAACCTGACTACTCTTCCCTCAAATTTCGGTGGCAATTAAAAAGTTCTCCAACGATGTGCATACAGAATCTTCCACATGCTGAATTCTGAACCGAGATATTTCAACATCTATAAAATTCCGAATGACAAGTTCTATCCAAAACAGATGCGGACAAATTAGCATTTACCTGCTAATACAGTAATGTACTCCCATCATTTTAGTGTACACACAAATCGGTAAGGAGGAAAATACTTGAAAAAAAAGAGGAAATTTACAATCATAGGCAGATGCATCAGAAATATCTCGGACAGCAGCTGCTTCCACAATATTGCGAACAACGAATTTCTTGATAGCCTTATCCTTAGGTGCGCAGCGACCACAATTTGTGCAGCGAATGGGTCTTACATGCCCACGACCTTTTTTGTTACGTCCGTGATTCCGTCTCTTCGTCGTCATCGTTTCCTTAATACAAATTAAATCAGTTAATTTTGGAGACAAACTGAGTTTTTGTAACGACATCAATTAGCTGATCATCGTTGTCTGCTCCGACCAAGTCGTAACAGATGAATACGTTCTATCATAATTCCACTAAGCACGTGAAAAACTAGAAAATCATATATGGAAAACTAACGACGCTTCTGGAAACGCAGTAAAATATAGATAAACACAAATCTCCATGAATGTCATAGTGTCTTTATGTAAATGGAATCCGAATTTAGCGCAAAAGTTAACGTGGATACAGTACACTTGGTCATGTTCATTACACATTTTACAATGTGATACTTTATTTTCATTTCTCTGCTTAATAGCATTCACTGCGAATTATCCTAACTACTCAAGAAGTCAAAAACGCAAACATCAAGTCCACGATCCTAGTGATAATCTTTACTCTAACTTATTACGAACTAATATTTAATTCAGTCAATTCGATTTCGACCTTCCAAACGTAACCTAACCCCTCAGTACAATCATTGACCATACTTCCCGATTCCTCTACCCACTGAGAAACCATAAACGTAGGCCTACATTTCATGGCCGCGGAATGCAACAGCTTGCCTCTCGCCTTGTCGATGTCCCCACTTATTGACGTTCAGGTTTTGTGGATATGTTCAACGAGAATTATGAGCTGGAAATTAGTAGTCAATATCACACTTTATTTAAAATTATTGATTATCAACCTATGAAATCGCCACTTTTTAAATTATCATTTGGGAAGGTTTTATCAATATTTTTGATTAAATCGAATATATCAATATTATTAATTATAATAATTGGTCATTATGACAGTAACAGTCGAAATAAGCGGAATAAAGAGAATATTATATGTAATACATGTGTGTAAGTTGGAAAGGTAAAGGTCTCAATCTGCAGTCGCCACATATCTAGTGGCTATGCACGCAACGTAACTCTACAAGAATAAGTTTATCAGCAATGTTCTTTCAATCTAAAATTCATGCATAAATTAAAGCACGCAATTAGCATAGCAGGCACGGAAAAAATCCCAAAAGCAATCCAGAAATGATACAATGGGTGACTGTCAACAATAAATTTCAACAGGAAAATTGTTGCTAGAAGATGTAAACACATCGAGAAAACGGTTTCCTTAAAGCTATGAAGTTGAAATATTAGTAATATAACTTCAATAGCACAACATGCTATCCCCAGACTGATAGCAATCGTTAGTGATGTTTCCACATCCGCGTATTCACGTTCAGTCCAGTCTATCAATGGTAATGTTGCCATCACATATTCTGAAAATTGAGTGAACGTAGGACCCTATAGGGAAGATGGATTTAGCTTTAAAATAACCGGCTTAAAATTAACACTGATTTCACTCTCTTCACTTTTTCCTAGAAAAACAGGAATAGTAATAACATTGAAGATACAGAAATATCGAATTACAGCTTAAAATTTTCGTGACGCTTCCTCGAAATTTCATCTTTCAGATAAATTCAACCAAGAACTGGAGTCACTAACCATTTATGTCTGATAATGCCATTACTAACATCGTACCATGAGCTACAAGAGTCACAAAATATGCAGATGATGCACTCCACGCCATGAGAAACTGGAAAACTTCGACAAAATAGCAAAATTGCAGCAGTATTCACTATGGAAACAAGAAATAATTCTTGATGTAATCCTAACCCCAAGATTCTGAATGGCGATCGATTTCCCAGAGCTGTCATACCGCCCCTCCTAATCTTAACACCCTACCCAACAGCAGCGAAAATATAGCTCACCCGTAACTATGCATAACATCGAAAGCTTCACTTCAAGAATTTCCTCTAATAACCTCTAATTCCTCTAATAACTAGCTAATGGTCAAATATTAATAGCTTAACCAGGAAATGAATTAAACGTCTTATATTTGACGTCCAGTCCTACTAGTAAGCCATCATTCCTTATCTAGTTATTTGGTGTCTGAAATCATACAACCTTGAAAAACCAGAACTCGAAATACAACTGCATGCAACATTATTGTTATTTAAGCATTTATCTGATTTATAAGACAAAACATGTTATAATGAAGGACATGCAGTAGTGAAACCGTAAGTACTTCAAGTCATACTTTACTGCCAGCCATAATACATAAACACAAAATGGGTCACAGGAAGGAAATGTTCCGATTAAAATGCATTCTAACAAACACTTTTCCTACTTTCGAGCACTTCACAACAAATCTTGTTTAAAGATCCTTGTAGCCTGAAGTTCCAGAATTTACTTTGCCCCGACACAATTAAAAAAGAAACAAGTTTTAAATTCTCAATTTCCAACTCCATCCGTGCGAATCAGTAACATAATTCAGATGTAGCTGGCAGTCACTGAGTTTGACACCGTACACCTTGGGGTCCATGTGTTTCATGTTCGTATGATGACGACGGACGAGGTCCACGATCATGAATTAATTCTAATTCTACAACTTCTGCATCATCCGATACTAACGGTTGAGTACCATCTGGTAGTAAGTTCTTCAACTGTTCGACTTGCGCAATTTTTTTCGGAAATCGCACAGCAAACTGAATGAGTAGATCACCTTTCTCAAAAGGGTTCTTATAATGTGGCATACCTTCGCCAACTATCGTACGCATATCGCCATGTTTTATCACTTCACCTGAAAAAAAAAGCATGCTTCATATTTCTGAAACGACGTATTAGCCATGTACTATTACTAATAAAGATTTCTGGAGGAAAAATGAAACTCAATCTGGGCACTTCCGAAGAATACTATCGAAATTTGCATCAGGTTAAAAGAAATTATCCTTTAAATTACAACAGAAAAAATAAAACTCTGCTCCTCCATATCATGAGTGTAATTTAATGCAAGTGCTCGTTATTCGAAACATCATAAAATCTGAAAGAATCCAGGATGCCAAAACATAAAAAGAGACCTGGAAATGTTCCAAAGATCAAATGACGTGAATCTAGTGTTGCTATTGATCTTGTACAACCGCAAAGTGCCTCTACCAGTTCGAGATCAACTTGTATCACAAGATTGTGTCCTTTCCGCACAAATGTATCATGTGGTTGTTCATCCAATATAATTACTACGTCACCAGAAGTTACTCCAACCTGAATTGCGTACTACTTACAGCTACAAAATCAAGGAGTGATGATCTGATAACGGAAAATAAAGACTTACCAATAAGAAATTTAATATCAAAATGACAAAATTAGTGAATGCAAACCATTGTTTGTGTGCATGGGAAAAAACAATACCTTGTTTTAGACAAATACCACAATGAATAAATATCATCCTAAACTCAGTTCTTGAAGACTTTGTTAAGCTTAAACTCAAGAAATCTTAACAACCGGAGTAATTTTGGGACAACGTGCAAATTCATGAGCATACTTCCTGATCGCCTTGTCCCGAGAACACAATTTTCTGTCCATCCTTCATTCCTTTATCAACATGAACTTCCAAAACGGATTCATTTCGAATCTAGAAATAAAAGAGAAAGATAACTTCTAGAGAAAATAATAGATTAATTAATTGTTAAAAAATTGTGGACTGCATAGAATGATGAAGAACCGCATAGTTATTAATTGTGGACTGCATAATTGGACTTATTAATTGTGGACTGCATAGAATGATGAAGAACCGCATAGTTTCAAGTGTTATATTCAAATTACTATACACTTATTAATCAATTCCGAAGGCATATGAAAGTTTTTTGTAGTCTAGAATAAGACAGCAGACAGCAAAAATATCCACAGCCCATCTAATTTGTACTGTTAGTCTTCAATTGAAATATTATATTACCTGTCAGGCAGAGCGATGCACTAGATTTTCGGGGCTCTTCACAAATTGGTTAAAGATGAATCAAAAACAATTATAACTGATTAAGACTGAAACTTGATAACAATAAACTAATTTTGGTCTTTTATTGACCTTTTCATTATCTACCCTATAAATTAGAGCGATATATGAAAATGACCTTCTTCTTTCCGTCGCACTGCTTGCATCGATCTTTTGAAGGTATTACTTCACCTTCACCCCGACAAACATTACATGTTGACTGCATTTGTTGTACCATACCAGGTCCAATTTGCGTGATTTCAATTCGTACGCCTCGTCCTTTACAAGCCTCACAAGGGATTACGGAACCCTGAAATTAAAAGTAAATTTGTTAAATTTAACCAAAAGATTTTCACAACCTTTATGAAAAACGTCAAAAAAGAACAATGTGTAGTCAACCATTAATATTTTTTTGCAGAATTTGACGAAGTTTTTATTCTTATGACAGCAATTAGTATTATCATACCTTTGTTCCACCAACACCGCCACATTTCGGACAGACAATATTACGTGAAAGTTTCAATTTCTTCACAGCTCCATTATATAGTTGTTCTAGAGTCACCGGCAATTGATGTATCATATCACGTACTTTACGTTCACCTTTTTCACCTCCTCGGAAATGTCCTAAAATGCAAAATTTAATCAACTGAAAGTATTCAGAAACTATTATGTACAATATACAGTGTATCAAATCAATGGTACTAAGGATACACACAAGTGTCCAACTTTTTCTTCACTGTAAGCTTACTAAACCTTAATTGCACTGTATAAAGATAAAGAATAATTCGTTTTCATAATGTCCGGCAAGCCTTTTGTTCCGATTTTTTGGTATTCCTTAAATTTGGCGTCAATGTGTCGCTTCATCAAGTAATAAGAGATGATTATCTTATCCTTAATCAGAGCAATGAGTTGAAAAAAAACAGCACCTCCGAAAAACATATCGAAAATATCCATTGGATTATGGAAGTTTCCACCGCCACCTGCTCCACTCAGACTTTCTTCACCACCTTCATCATATACTTGTCTTTTTTTCGGATCCGATAAAACCTTGAATTTCACGAATCAATTAGAAATGTTTATTACGAAATGCAAAATCTACTACAATAAAGAAACTATTTTTATTTTCGTGTAGGACTAATTATGGAAAAAAAATGGCAAAACCTCATATGCCTGTGAAATCGCCTTAAATCGCTCGCCCTCGTTGGGATTCTTATCCGGGTGATACTTGAGTGCCAATTTCCGGTATGCCTTTTTCAGTTCATTCTCAGTTGCAGAAGGCGAAACGCCCAAAATATCGTAGTATTTTGTTTCTTTTACCATTGTTTTAGTTTAAAATACTGGAAAGAATTTAGCTAAAAGAGACAATCTTAACTGCACGATGACTAAGCACGACACTAAGATTGCTATCTTACAACACAAATGTTAAACTATTTGCTTCAGTTTACTATTAAATAAACAGTGTTAATGACTGCTAGTGCAGCAAAAATTATAAATGAAAATATCAGACTGATTTTCATGTATAGTCATAAGACGCGAATGAAAAACTACATAGAGTATATGCACATACATATAAGGTCCCCAGCAAAAAAGACTGAAAAAATGGTTCAACTTCGATAAAAAAAAACCTTACATGTTGAGTTCGAATCTCATAAGATCAAATGGGGAATAGCTGTAAGCTAGAGACAAAGTAAACTTCTTCCTGAACTCACTTAAGCGCCAATTGCGGCAGAAATTAAACGTTACTCATCCAGTAAAGCTCCACTTACACCCTTCCCCGTACCACTCACTACTATCCGAACATTCTAGAGAAATATTTGAAATGTGTAGGACGCGATATGTAACAATTCAATCCCAAATGAAATAGAGAAATGGGAAATAGAAATTAGGAATGACGAACTGAAACTGAGTTGTTTGAAATGGTTAATTTGACAGTTGAACTTGAAAGAAGTTCGCAGTATTATTAATTCGCTAATTCATTATTACAATTTGCTGTAGAGAAAAAGCGTTATTAAATATTTTCATTAAATTGAAACAAAAAGAAATGCGAATAGTTAGCATTATTACCGGAATTTCAATTTTTCAAACTATGATAGCATATTACCAACAAGTTTGTATATTGAAGAGATAGTAGTAAGTTCAACTAACAAAGTAACAAGCAAAGAACAACTTCAGAGATTACCTTCGAGAGATTCGGGTGAATTTCTTGATGCACTAAATTTGTGTTGTTAAATACCAACGAAGTAAATGGCTTCACAAGAGAGTTTTGAGATTTCTCTTTCATTACTTCTTATTTTTGACTTTTTTAAAGCGGCAACATTGGAAATGTTGGAAATTTGAACAAGCCTCGTGCCTCGTGAGAAATCCCAGCGTATACCGGCTACATTTTATCGACCGGTCAGTCGTACTGCTAGCATGATATTTAATATCAAGGAATATCTATCGGATCAACCACAATTTATTGATTGTGCTTGTTGTAAGGTGAAAACAGATTTTTTGTGTGATCAGTAGATTTTATTATTTTCAAATTGACAAATAAAGCAACATTTTGACATTTGTTTTTTACAGAACACTGAAGCTTTACATTGCTAAATTATCATTGCTGACAGCAAAAGATAACGGGTTGATAACAGATATGATAATGTGGTGATAGCCATTTGTAAAAGATATTCGATAAGGGATAAAATCGCATGGAAACTTACAATTAACAAGAAATCAGTCAAGCAGTTTCGTTTCCCGGAGTATTTACAATTATCTGATTTCTGCAGGAAGAGTTGCAGGATTTGGTTCTAATCATAAACTCAATTTTTTTAACCAATTGATCATTTGCGTATTTGTCGCGTTACTTTTTAAACTGTACAAAATTGTATCTTATTTTTTAGTTTATAGCATGGTGGAACTCATTACTCCCAACACTTATCATAGACAGTTAATGATATTTAGAGCTGCCAAAATGTTATCAAGATGAGTCACTTACCATCATTATAGGTTTGTAACATAGCATTGACTAGAATACTCAAGATATTTTCGTTGATTCAACTTCCAGCTTTCGATATTTCTTGAAATAATCACGTGAGGAACAATTCATTTTCCATGCTTGTTACAACAACCCGCTAGCTTTCATATTGTGCAAATTTCAGTAATGCAAACCATGAAATGATGATAACAAGTAGAAATGATGACAACTTTACAAGATGACAAAGTGTTACTTGATGGACAAAATAAAAACTTGGAAAAGCTTATGAAGACATAAAAATAGTGCCTCAGCTAATCTAAATACAATTGTTAATTGTGTTTGAAGCTGTAAATTCATGCTTTTAAGACATTTTTAAACAGCAGCTACTCTGAATTGTTTCATTCTACTATTTATCTCTTTCCAATAATCATTTTGATCAATTTCAGACTTTCGGACTTTCGCCAGAAACCTTTAAAAATATTGATTGAAAATGTTCTGAAATCCTTTTTCCTTACCATCTTCCGCCTTTCAACTTGGATACTTAAATCAACAAAGCATTAGTAGTAACAAGCTTAGCTTCAAATCCCTAAATATAAAAGTACAATACCGGATTCAAGTAAGTCAGCAAGCATACATCGATCAAAATAGTTCATATATAAAAAAGAGATTAAAATAATAAAAAAAAGCCGAAAATTGGCACTTAAGATATAGGGTAAGAGTATTTAAGAGTCTGATGAAAAATTACTGAAATATATATGAAGTTATGATTCTTCCTGAATATGTATACATATGCGCTCAGGGCATCCATCAAAATATGCAGCACTATCTTTTAGATTTCTTTCAAAAACTATAATTACGATGAAAATACTTCTGACCTTTACTTACGTGTTTCATTTTATAATAAAAGAAGAATAAGAATTTGAATTGTAATATGATTTTGTCATAAAAATTTGATGGAAGGTAATCATAAATTAACAAAAAAACTATAGATAAACATATGACAAATAGCATACTATTAAAATATATATAGTTAGGAGTATCGATTACAATGTTTTTTATACTCTAATAAAGCGTCCAAGAGTTCGTTTGCAGGATGGACATGAGTGGACGACATCCCGACAATTATCTATGTAAAATGGGACACAGCAAAGGCACCATGGGAGAAGTAGAAAGAAACCGAGTAGAAAGCATATTCCCATAATAATCCACGGTAACACACCGATTATCCTTTGTATTGATGTTACAACATGCGCCTGTTTTAAAATGATTAATTTTTTAACGAAAGTTGCAAACAATCTAATAATACTTTAATTATTTGCTTCTTAATTTCTAAGCACTCAAAACGCTTAAATATAACAATTAATGTAGAAGAAAATTAATTAACAACTAAATTTTATTGTGTTTAATAAGCAAAATTAGTAGCAATTGCAATACTTTATAAAATTCTGGAATAACATATAATAATATAATATCATGTTTTAATTTTTTATCGAAATTAAAATTTAAAAGAAAATACTGCACAAACCTGACAATATGGACAATCGGTTTCAATAGGATATGGTCCAAAAACAGGTGTAGTTGAGGAAATTAAGTTAACACGGAATGGTGTAACTGCAATAATATTTTCATTCGTGTTTGCTATGTTTGTTCCTGCTAATGGTGATAATGGTGCGGGAAACGAAGAAACGGTAGTGGTATCAGTGATGATAGAATCTTCATTATCATTTTTAAGAATTTCTTCATATTTTGGTGGTGGATAATCGCCAGTAATCATCACGATATGAACATTAGTGGGAAGCAAACTTACGCGATCACTAAAAACAACTGATCTAAAATGTGTCACTTGAGACGAAGCTGAAAATAAAGGTTAACGCAAGATCAATTAAATCAATTAATTACTAGCTAAAGTGCAGAGACAACTTAGAAATGATTAAGCATACATAAAATTGCAATAGATTAATAACCAATTCAGTAGAGAATATGACAAGTTTAAATCACTACAATGTAGTATTAACTGCTGTTTTTATTCTAATAATTAATGAGACATACTACGAAAGAAACAAATATGGAAATTAAATTTTAAAACTCTATCCTATACTTTCTCTAACTTTATAACAGAAATTCATTCTCTTTCACCATAACATTAATTTCTATGCATCCAATCATTCAACAAATCAATAATTTCCAGAAAAAAATTTCGAAAGAAAAAGCAAGAAAAAACAATGTAATACAATTAAAACGATTTAAATTAACCGCACAATAAAATTATTGACAGATAGGAAATATTTGATAGACTAAATTAAATGGTCAATCTAATCTATCGGAAAAGCCGAAACACATTTGACCTAAAAATATAGAAATCTTTAATATGATTTGTAATTATTGAAAAAATGGTTATAATTGTACAATCTTTACTCCATAATCTGTCATTTCATCCTTCGAAATCATCAGCCATTCTATTCAATTCATTTGATCAGCTGTTATATTTAGCAACTTGGCGTTTCCAACCTTTGATCTTGCCCAATATTTTATTCCACACTATAGGCAGTTAAATTCAATCGTTTTGCCTCAATCTGTCAACTTCTACTCGATTCACTAGCTATGATGATGTAAACTATGATATTTAATTCATCTTACAACACTAAACTAAGACAATTAAATCATCCTGTCCACAACCCATATATATATATATAACATCAGTCTCATAATCGGAAGGTCAAGTTCGCATTCATCACTTCTCCACAACTACTCCCTCAATATTTCTGATTTGTTGAATAACATCGATCAAATATGACCTTTCCCTCAACAAAGAAAATTTCATCCCAACCATATTCGTTCTGCAAATTACTCAAATCAGAAACTTTCACGACACAATCACCAATTAACGCTTTCATTAAAGCTTTAGAATATATCCATTCATTACACCAACGGACTTCAACAACAACATTTTACGAAAAACAGAACAAAGAAAAAGTAACCTTTCTTTCAAACGGAGTATCAGTGGAAAGTCCAGAATGAATACTATCACTGATTTAAAAGAAACGCTTATTTATATATCACAAAGGCGGGGACATTATCCCATTCGCCACATACAATAGCGAATTTTAAGAGTGTAAAAATATTCTCATTCCAACTAGACTTCGGACGATAACGGATGATATGATGTAGTAATAGAGGAAGAGAGAGATAAAAATAGGAAAGATAGGCATAATAAAGACAATCCAGATGTTCTTCACTTCATAAATAAAATTCCCTCGAAATCCGGCATTTAATTCATATAAATTAATTAGTTCACCTATTTTAAGGAAATCAATTTTTAATGATAATAGTTATCTCCCAAACTTGACCAGACAGAGAATACAGCTAAACACCTAGCACAAATGGACCGGTTGCAGCAGTTTCAATAAATTACTATATTGAAAAAATTTGACATCGAGTTGGCAGCATTACTGTAATACGGGGACAAGTGCTGTAATGTAACAGTAAGAATAGAAATCATTCATGTATTTCAATATAGTAAGGATAAAAATGATTCAAAATCGATGAATTTAAGTTATACCAATATCTAAATTCCACTACTAATGTAATGTAAGCTACGCAGAGTACTTTGCAAAACAGAAATGGCCAAATAATTACAAAGTAAAAGTTTAAAAATCTTTATTTATATTCAACCTTGGAAAATACTCGTATATCTTGCAATTAATTTTCAAAAATTTCAGAAACAATAATAAAAATAGATGAAAAGAAAAAAGTCAAAAAAGCGTAATAAGTAAATGGTAATGTGAAAGCAAAATCATTTTTCCAAAGGATGGTAATCGAGCAATTTGACAATTAAATCAACGTGCGACAGAAGCATTCGTCGGCAACAGTAGCGGCGTAAATTTAGTGCATCGAGAGCATCACCTGAAATTAGAAAAAAATTCATCCACTGAATTTTTCTAAGCGCTGAGAGCAATATATCTTCATTCATTTATATTCCTGCTAAAAATGTAGTTGAGATCCTAGATAATTTTAATCCTCAATTTCGAATTCGAAAACAAATTTTATTTTAGGATCAGCTATGAATCTATCACTGAGTTAAATCATCTTTCCACTAAATTTAGAAAGAAATCTAAAACCGATGAATTACTAGCCTTCCGAATATTCTGCTTGCAACAATCCCAAATAAGCATCCCATTTGTTACCAATAACTTTACCACACGTGAAGCAACGTATTGGTATGATCATTTTGCACTGTTTTATAGAACAATTCTATAAAACAAGTTTAATTTTACATATAAAAAAACACAACATGAAGACAAATCTATTCTCAGAATACATTCAAATCATGAAATATTTGAAACTTAAATATTCAGACGTTCCGTAGTCATTCGGAATTTCGCATTTAGTGGAAAAGAGTCTACCGAAACAGTAATCAACAGAACTTTGAACTTTTAGAATAATTCCCACATATCTTATCGGAGTTAACTTCCAACAATCATATAAACCTACAAATAATTTAGGCAAAGATTGCCAACAGGTCCATTACTATCGTTCGTTTATTATCCGTTGAAAAGAGAACTAATTCTAGTTCATGCTTCAAACAATTCATGTTGTACGACAACATTGTTGTTATTTGTAAATAACTTTTTTATATTATACAACAATTTTATATTATACAACAGTGTTGTCGTAAAACATGAATTGCTTGAAGCCAGGAATAGCTAGTAATTAAAGTTGACTTCTAATGCCCAAACGTTTTAGGGACTAGTTATACACGACGAACAGGCACACAACATAACAAAAAAGTAGTCTTAAATACGATGATGTAATTTAGCAAGACAAAACACTATCTCAGTCTTTGAATAAACTAAGAGCGACGCAAGCCACAAGAAATCTTCCAGCTAACCTAATGTGCTAAAAATGCTGACAACTGTAATTAAAATTCTTCCAAACATGATCATATATCAAGAAAGCAAAAATGGAAATAATTAGGCGTAAACTATGAAAATTATGAAAAGGCTTCAGAATTTTAAGTTTTATTCATAAAACAAAACGGCGTGCTAGATACGGAATTATCAGCGACAAAATACACACAGGACAAAATTCATCATGGTCGAGACTGTACTAATTCTCTAATGTTCTTTTCCGATTCGGCTAAATTCTTCTCCAAATATTTCCTTTGATGATCGATTGCAGCTATTTTTTCGTCCGCCTTCACAATCTGTGAATGAAATCTTTAAAACAATCGAACATGCCCAAATGAAGTTTATATTAATACTTGAATAGGATACTTAAAAATTTGAAAAACAAAGTTCGACTATTCCGAATTGATTCCTCCATTAAAAACCCTAACGGCTGCTGCGAATACAAGAAAGGATAAATTTTCATACATCACTGCGAGCTATTATAACAAACGTTCGACACTATAACAACCCAAAAAAAAAGTTGATTGGTCAATTAATATTATACACTTCTATAAGAATTCTATGTCAATTTACAAGGTATGAAACAATTCATTAATGATTATTTCCAAATTCACTAATAAAAGCGTAGTGAAAGAATTCTTTCCAATCAAATGGAGTAAAACTGAATTATTTTGAACTTTCAACTAGTTTGCCTCTTGTTCATGTCGCGCGATCTCTGAATCCACAGTTCCTTTGGCAAATATTCGGCCAATAGTCATATATACAGGAGTGTCTTTGTCTAATTCCAAAAGCTGTGTTTTGGTTAATTCAGCTATTCGTCGCTTCTAGAAGTAACGATAAAATATGCTTATTTGTATCGTCTATTTTGCAAGGTTGTTCCGATATCGAAGAATATAATATAAGCTAGCAAATGATGCCAACTAGTTTTCCAAACCATTTCATATTAATCAATACAAATCAAGTTTTGCACTATATTAAATCTTGACTTTGATTTAAAAAATCTTGTGTGCAAAGAAATGGCAAAATACCTGCTCCTGTTGCTTCTTTAATGAATCACCGAGTTGTAGACGACGATTTGTGTCAACCATTTTGGTCTGTAACTCTCTAAAAGCCTAAAATTGAAATTAAGAAATCATTACATTATTTAGATATAGCACAGATGTGACAATTGCATTGCTCGTCCTATCGCTCTAGAATAAACAATCTTTCTTTCCCCGTCTTTTCGGTACACATATCACACTTAAATATGAAATGAGGCTAAACAACAAACTAAATCAATATTTATTGAATATCATTCATGTATGAACGAGCATACCTTCTTCAACTGCACCGAGTAATCGTCTGCCATAATTGAAGTCAATTCTCCACCAAAACTTGAAAAGCGATAAATTAAGGACATAATCAATGAAACCAAAACAGCATTTTTGCTTTTAATTTATATGCTCTCAGCTGTAGTCACGAAATTCAGAAAGATATTTACAGCCAACTTAGTGTTTAATCTATCCAGGTAAAATATTATTTTCCAAAATCTTATAGTAAAAAACAATCTTATTCCTGCCAGATGAAGTAACATTCGAATGTCGAACTCACTTGTTTCCCAAAATCTCACAAAAAATTGCAATTTATTCAGAGTAAAATCTCATGCCTGTTACACTTCATAATCTGAGACCTTATAAACAATTAATAATTAATAAAAACAATTAGTAATAATTAATAATCTATAAACCAAGGAATAAATTCCAACAAACCAAACTATAACCAACAAAATCCCCAGAGACATAATATTATTACAAGTGATGTATCAGGAAGTGACAATTTGATGATGTAATCACAGATTTCAAAAAAAAATGAACAAGGCTAAAAAAATAATTTATTTAAGGGTTAAGAAGTATGAGAAGAAAAAAGTGACCCGTTAAATGAATTACAAGCAAATTTTCAAAAAAGTTAACCTTAAGACTTCAACACTTTAACATGAATAGTTTGCATCAAAGCTAATAAAACCAACGTAAACAATCTTTGACTGAATAATATCTTGATATTTGCACGATGTGAGAAGAAAAATATCGTTAGTAATATGGGATGAGGTAATAGCCAGTGGTAACAATGTTTTGCGCAATAATGTGGAGCATGAGAATAACCCATTCAGACAGTTTTTGACGAATAAAGAATAAAGCCATTATTCTTATAATAAGGTTATAAGAATGAGTGTTATATTATTCCGGATAAGATATATAAATTATATAAGATTAAAAAAAATCAAAATTCATAGTAGAACATGTAAACAAATCAGGCATACTTTGCAATAAAAGCAGATAAATCATTAAAAAGAATTGGGTCGATCTTCTTGATATTTTTAGCTACCAACTGGTATGCCAATATCCTGCTGATAAAATCAATCGTTTCACAGTTCTTATCACAAATTAAATCCTGGAACCAGAAATATGCAAACCATGCACGAGTTATTCTATGCTAGAAATACAATAAATATAGTAGAAAACAGAATCTAAGACTTTTTAGTCTCGAAATCTCTTTTTTGAGTCCTTATAACCTAAAAGAGTAGCGAACCAACGAACGGTTCCTCAATAATGTAAATATCGAGTTGAAGTCACAAACGAGGGACTTCTCAAGAAATGCAAAGGACATTCAGCTCGAATTCAAAAACATAAAGATGAAAAGTAAGCTAACGTTCTTCTTCACTGCATCCATAAGAGCCACCGGTCCACTGCTTTCAGCAGTATCATTGCTGCTGTTCGTAGCAGAAATATCGAGCACATCAAGTTTCTCTGCCATTATTGCAGTTTGTACATCTTGTAATCCAACATCAACGATACGGGCATAACATGCAGGAACAGGATGTTTAGGAAAATACAAGAGTTGAGGAGCAACATATACCTTTAAAAAGCAGTTCATAAATAAAATCAATCATCCCCTAGAAAAAGGTCATTTCCGATCTGTACACTAACACTTAATTAGTTCTGTATAGAAAAATAATTTTTTAATTACTAAGTATCCTGGAAGTAGACAATATCATTTTTTTTTAAAAACCATTACGAACACTGGAACTGTTCCGATATTTAATACAAGGTAATGCATGTTTTCCAAAAACGACAACAACAACAATTTTCTGTCCGATTAAGTCACTCATTGATTAAATTATTGATGATTCGAACTGCTGGCGATTTTTCAGGCTTGCTAAGAAATTCTGCAAAAATGTTCAACTATGCTTCAACATTGCCTAATCGTTATCACCCTTGTACTAAAGTGTTAATTTAAATTTTTTTTTTAATCTTACAGCGCCATCGACACTAGGTATGAAATAGCTTACCTGAATAGCAGAAGCTTTTTTTAAGTCTTGTTCACGAACGGTGTGAGCAAAATCAAATGAATGAATATATGCAAAGCCTTTATCTTCCTCGTACCTATCAAACAACTGTACAATACAAACGTTTTTTTCCTTGAAAGCATGAAATCGACCCTGAAAATAGATAAAAGTGAATGCAACATCAATACATCAACATCAAAACATTAATCTTCCTTTTCACCATACAGCCTGAAATTCGGAGGTATGCACACTAATATTTATCAAATTATCAAGTGTTACAACATTATTCTGATTGTTCTAGCTGCATTTGGCAGTCTCCACGGATGTTTAGAAATAAATTTCACCTAAGATGTGTCATAACTACTTAAATTTATTGAAAATCATAACATAAAGCACTTCTGAATTATCACATTTAATTACCACATTTTCATTTGTATCCAAACCATGATTAAATCATACTGCATATGCCATTTCGTATTGAATCTGATGCTTTTATAAAAATCATTACTTTTATTCCCTTTTTTCATCACTGTGGAACTGCATATCTCCTAGTTGTCTCAAGACTCTATTATTATCTGAAAGTTTATATAGCAGGAAAATTCATATCAAAAGTTGCACAAGTGTAAAGTTTGGTGAATTCCGCTATTAGCTGTCTCAAACTCTAATATTATTTTTTCTTACTATATTAATTAATGGGAAAATTATCGAAAGTTTCAATCCAACTTACCAAACATCGCCTGATGCGCTGGTTAAGTTTTGGATCGTCGTAATCTTCACGTCCGGCAGTTCGCGCTTCCCAGAATGAATTAAAGTTAGCTTCGGTTGGTGTAACTGATATAACACCACAATGTATCCAAGTAAGTGGACTTGCTTTAAATTTTTTGCAAACTGAAAAAAAAACAATCTAATCTATGCAAGAAAGCAATATGAACTTCGTGCTTCCACAAAAAAAATTTTCGAAAAATATTAACTGCTGTCAAATTACCCCGAGTTAGAATGTAGTCCACTTACCAGAATGGAGGCTCAAAATCAACGATAATAGAGTTTGTCGCCCAACAAAGAGCGGAAGTATTGTGCTAGATTTCTTGCAATTCGCATTTCTCGTCATTAACTAATAATCAATAAGATCACATTCTAAGAAATTATAGCAAATCCGGAAAGTATAAACTATAAATGTGTAAAATCTATAGCACATAGATAACCAACGAGTTTCACTCAAATATACACGACCCAAATGTGAGCTTAGTCCAACGCTGCTTCCGAACGTGATATTCCCTACGAAAACTGGTGTTTGGATACGTAAATTCACTGCACCCGTTTTGGAAATTGAAGTGCCTGTGGGCAATAGTTCGTCGACGACTTTCGGTTTTCCGGCATCAACAAAATTACAGCAGGTACGTCCAAATGTCTAAAAAGATACACGTAAACAGATATCGTGTAAGTGCCTACATATGTCTGTTATCACCCTTGCGAGAATCGTTAACGTTCAGCAGTATACTCATTCAGCTCACAATATATAAGCCAGCTATGCAATATCTTTGATCAATGTCATATTTCACTTACCAAAATAGGACCTGTATTTGGTTCAATTTCAACTGAAAGCCAATTACTTAATTGCACTAAATCTTCGTCGAAATTGCGTGAAATAAGCACACGTTCATAACCGCTTGCATGAATAATACCATACTTCATTTCCAGATCTACACGAACAACAACGCCTACAGCTACCGGTTTTGATGTTCGTTCGTCCATCTTTCGGCAAAAGAAATCAAATTAATTTCCCTCAAAAGTTTTGATCATCCCTATATTTCATCACGATGAAACAATGAAGAATATTGAAGCATACTTAGAACAGTTATGCTGAACTTCCCTCAAGGACAAAAAACTGGAACAATAAAGAAAATCCTTTACTTCGCTCGAGACATCCCATCTTTTCTATCATCCCCATTGCCTCGTTGAAAAAAACAACGAATAGGCCTACAATCTACACACTGTCAATCGAAATATCTGCAGCTTAAAACTTTCAGGAATAATACAACTTATTCTATGCCTCAAACTCATATTACTAGCACGCCTTTACCACTTCTGTATTTAGAATATAGCATTTAGAATGTAGCCCCTGCATACATGCAAATACACGACATATATTACATGAAATGTACGTTTATACGACAAAATAACTATAGTATTTATTTCATTTCTTTTGACGTTAACAGTAGAAACATGTATCAATTGAGTGCAAAGGTAACATGAAAATAACAATCATCGAACAGGGCACGAAACCTTCCAAACAATGTATTGAAATCTCAAAAATATCGGCAAAATTTATTGAGCCTTATTCGGTCAAATGCGAAAAAGGATAAACAGAAAATTAAATGCTTTAGAAGATAATTTTTACTGCTGCAAAAATTATTTAAAGTTCTTTTGCTGCTTCTCTGCATAATTTACAATAATTGCATAATTGCTTCTCTGCATACACCAAACAAATAAACACTTTCTAAGAATGGAAGTGTGAATATGAACATCCTGAATTAACCTGAAGCTCGTTCCAGATCAAAGATGCGCTTCAGGACCTCCTTTCCCCACTCTCATTACCAATTACTTCTTTGCTTGCCTTCGCTTACGCTTCAGCCGACGCATACGCTTTTTACGCCACTGAAAGTAAAGAAATTTTAAAAAGTCAAACCTTCAGGAAAAGTTGAATTTTCTCATAAGATGAATCATTTCACAAAACCACTAATGCCTTTAAATAATCAAACTTTACATCTCTTTAAAATATATTTTATATTTATATTCATATATGAAAACTAAAAAATGTTAATGTTGGAAAAGATCAGAACTGCCTATTAAAGCACAAGTTAATACACGCATGCGTTTTCGCAGACTTGCATTAACTTTCAACATATCAGAAAAAGTGTGTGAAATAAGCTGGCACCAGTCAGAAGCCTTAACGCTTACCAAGCCATAAAAAACTCCCAACTCACACCTACAACGTGTCATATCTTATGCAACTGTACGGCCAAATCATTAAGATCTTCTGAATGAAAATAAAAAAAAGCAAACCTTATCTCTCATCTTTAGGTAACGTAATCGACTATTTCTCTCCGAGCAACCAGTACCGAAGTAAAGAGTGCGCAAAGTTTCTAGTCAACTGGACCTGGAATGATGTTGAAATAATGTAGGTTGTCATGTGGAACGACAGTGCTAAAATGATCTGTGCTACTTTCACTTCCCAGTAGACAATAATAAAACATAACGATAACAAGTAATCTCTGAAAACCTCCTACTGTCATCCACAGAACCACCAAACACATCGAGAAAAGTCATCAATACTAGTGGGACGAACAACAGCCTACATTACTAGCTCACTCCATTCGACCTTCTACCGATTTTCTTGCTAGGATCTCGATCGGTCTGTTACAGCTCGATATTTATTTCATCATTTCCGAAAGAACCAGAAAAGATGAGTAGAGATGGTTAATTTATAAGCTAAGCATATTTAACAGTCTCGCCATAGTGGGTTGGGGCGATAGTCAGCAGATTCTGGTGGAAAATCACCGATTGTTTCTGTCATTTATTCGGTGCCGATTGTAAATTGGAATTGCATGATATAAGATTCTCGATGGTATGTTTGCGATCTCCTGGAAGTATTTAAGTTGCTAATTAATGATATAAAAAATGTGAGATAATCCACGAAATAAATATTATTACCAGCAACAATTCTGTGAAGAAATTAGTCAGAATTTCTTTGCTATTCAATTTTACAAGTTGTTATTCGAAAGATGTGCAAAATATGGGAATAGTTTTGTTCTATGTATATTTTTATCCTAATGCCACATTGGTTGATGCTGGCAATAATATCGCGATAATCATCATTTTTCAATTTGTTTTTGTGCTACATAATACTAGAAGTTTCGATAAGTTTCTAAGATTACGAAATCAATTCAATAATAAGAATTCAATAATACAAATTTTTTATAATCTCTCATGAGAATATAAAAAATTTGATATGTGGCTATCTCATTATGAAAAATAATACATCGGAAATCGGTTTTTTACTCACTCACATTATCGTTATTTCATTAGAGTTACTTTTCTTCTACAATCAATTATGTTTCTAGCAAATACAACATCATATCTGTCGTATATATATATCGAATAAGTCTTTCGTATTCGATATAAAATTTTCAGTTGAATATCCTATCCTTAGCGATGTATCACAGTGTATCATCATGAAAGAACTATGAAATATGATGCATTAAAACGTAAAATGGAGCTGAACTGTTAGATAATATAGCCGACGGAACAGTGTCGAATATTTGTATTGTTCAAATAAATTAATGGTAAAATCTTAAAATAGTATTCATAATCGCAGGAAGCGGTAAGGCTCGTAGATCTTCAATTCCGTTCATTGTTAAAGCCGTTAAGTTATCGCAGGATATTATACAATTCTTTTTTTCTCTTTTGCTTGCACTCATATGTGAATTGTGCGAAGTATTTTCCGCAAAACAGATATGAAGGTGGTAAATATAAAACGAAATTATGAATTAAAATAGAACGTGCCATTAAGTATTATGTGTATTTAATAATTATCTCTCCTCATTATAGAATGAATGAATTTTAAATAATTCAAAAATTTTAAAAATTAATTAAAAAATTTTAGAAATTAAAAAAATTCTTAATTTCAAAAAATTGAAATAATCTGAAGAATCTGAAGAAACATGTATATCGTTGTGTTTCTATTAGTTACGAAATTAGCAAATAATTATCAATGAATAAAGAATAATTTCTTCAGTTATCACATCTTTTCTTATGTTTCAATTACCATTTTCATCTTTCACTAAAATGAATATTCATTCGATTATAATTTAAAATATGTAATACTATTTTATTCACATTTCAATTTTTATCATTAAGCTAATTGATATCTGAAAAGAAAAATCATAACGTTATGTGAGCAGTAAATTATTGGAGTTGCAAAATCATATGTAAATGATATAAAATGCAAGATGTCACGATATTATGAATTAAATTTAAAATTTATTTAGGTAAACTTAAATTTAAAAATTCAATTCCATCGTAATGGGACTATCAATTATTTATTAGTAATGCATAAATATTGCATATTGCAGTAATGCATACAGTAATTCATATTAATAAATGTTTGCATCAAATTTCATTTTTTACACTTTTCCTACCACTGAGCACATTTGAAATAAATCAAAGTTGCATGCATGCAATGATTATGTAATAAATGAAGTCAATAAAAAAAAGCATGCGATAAAGTAGAACACTCCTGAAAGTTATTTAAAAATTGAAATTAAAATAAAAAGGTGCACGAAGAAAGCGTACGTCAAGTTCACATAAATTGTGTTGAAAGTAATCGAAAATGCATGCAACATGGAAAATGATATATTTTATAGGTTAAATTAGGGATTAAAAAGTATTCATACCAGTAATACAGTAAGAAAAATTAACAAAAATGAATGCAATGAATAGAAGCAAATCCAAATTTCATACATTAAAACAAATTAATAAAATATTACAAGTAATCAGTAACATTATCTAATAAACAGGATTAACAAAAAAAGCATGCAGTATGCAGTAAGTTAAGTAAGCAACAAAGCATGCAATAAATAAAAAGCATGCAGTATGCAGTAAGTTAAGTAAACAACAAAGCATGCAATAAATAAAATTAACAAAAAAGCATGCAGTATGCAGTAAGTTAAGTAAACAACAAAGCATGCAATAAATAAAATTAACAAAAAAGCATGCAGTATGCAGTAAGTTAAGTAAACAACAAAGCATGCAATAAATAAAATTAATAAAAAAGTGCAACATGAGTGAAGCAAAATGAATGCATTTATAGAATAGAAAATATCGGGAAAAATCATGCAATAAATACAAATTACCAAAATCATTCAATAAATAAAAGTAAGATATGCATCAATACAAGTGGCAGCAAGAAGAAAAAGATTGTACATTAATTGAAATTAACATAAAAAGCATGCAGTAAGTAGTGCAGGCCGAAATGCATGCTGAAATAATGTTAACAAAAGACAAAATATTATCCAATAAATAAGGTTAGTAAAAAAAGAACGAAATTAGTGAAATTACTGGTATGTATCGGCAAGTGCAAGCAACTGGAAAAAAGTGCAGGATGAAAAGAAATAATAAAAGGCATGCAATAAGACAAATAATCAAAATGAATGCAAAAAATACGACGAAGTTCAACATTCATTCGAATTAAATTTACTTTAAAATCACTCAATTTGTTATGAATTACTTTAATTTCTGATGTAATTAAGTACTTTTGGTATATGTATTGTTGTACTATTAATTAAGAAAAATTAATTAATTGCCATAATTATGATAATTGTGATAATTAATAAATTATGATAAATAATAAAATTACGATAATTTGATGAATAATAAATTATGATAATTGCACAATTTCTATAATGTGTCTAATTATTTGCAAAATTTTAGTAGTTTCATCGTAATCAATTTGCTTGTTTAAAAAATGAAATTAGCAAAATGAGATATGATATAATTAAGTGAAATAATATGTAATGATATTCTTAAAACAAAAAGGAACGAATTTGGAAAAAATAAGACGAAAAATTTAACGAATGGAATTAATTTGATAGATGTTAAGTTGCGCAAATTGCGCAAATGTCATAAACATCTCTACATCACATTCATTTAATAGCAATTAACTAATTACAAGAACGAATGTAATCATAAATTAAGAAAAATTAATCTTTTTAATTTACAATTTAATTCTTTTGATTAAATGGAATTAAAAATTTATAATTTAATTCTCCCAATTAATTAAATTATTTATTAACCAATAATTAATTATTATAATTTTAAAGGTGCATTAAAATGTTCCTCTATACATATCAAATGTACGAGTGATTTTTAGAAGATCAAAAAAGAATGAAAATGATGGATACGCGCACAGAAGCAATTGATGAATATTTACGACTACGTTGTATAATGTTGATTTTTCCCCTTTTTTTTGTGGAATAATTTTAGTTGGAAAAAAAGGAAAAAAATACGATAATCATCAAACAGTAATACTTCTTCGTAATTCCCATCCAATCTTCTCAATAATGCAAGTCGTTCGGAAGACGTTATCATATGAATGAAAGTTCGATAGGTGGTAACCAAATGTATAATAATATCATTTGCTCCCATCTATTTGTTTCCTTCGTAATGTCCATCTTTAGTGCTGTAGCAAATGTTCATTTATTACTGCTTCCTTAACCCTAATTAATCACCTGCGATACGAAGAGGTGTATATGTGTGTGAATGTATGTGTGTGTGTGTCATTTTCCACTTCCATGAACAGATCTTCCTCTTCAACGCTTATACACACACACACACACACACACACATACACATACATACATACATACATAAACCGCAATGTACTTCATCGCGATCTATAAGAATTTGATTATATTTATGAAATTCTTTTTTTTTTTTTGTTTTATCAATAAAATTGATTATATTTATAATTTTTTCTCTTCCAATAAAAATTCCAATGAATTTATTTGTGCTATTCTTTGTTGAATTAATATTCTTCTTCTCCCTCCAAATAACGGACATTTTCAACAATGATCGGTGGTGGTAAGTCGATCGATGGCACTTTGTTGTGTAATACTCAATGTGTCATTCATTCGGATATCTAGCATTCATCTGTCTTTGACAGTACAATTTCTTTTTTTTTTGTTTGGTAGAATGACGCACCTTTCTGTTTTACCTGAAAATGAAAGATGATTGTCGATACTTGATCGATCGTAAGAGAAGATAATCATTTTACACAATTAGTTGTTCCAACAATTTCTTTACCGTTTACATTTTTGAACAGTTGTCACTGTAATTTGTTCAGTCAATATGAGCGCCTCTAAATTATTATATTATTTTAAATTCTCGAATTTCTATTTTTGCAATTACTTTTTCTTTTTCAATTTTGAATACTTTAGCATAGCATTCATTCAGAAATGTTTGTACCACCTTTTTAATTCATAATAAAAGGATTGATTATTTCGATTAGAAGAAATTAATGCTAAATTGAGCTATCATTAAACTTTCTCAAACTTGTCTGATATAGCGATATCGGTGTTTGGAATAGAGAAATATTCGAAGTCATATTCTGCAAATTTAGCTCTTTCAATTAATAAGCTCAAAATACTGAAACCTTTTGTTTCTTTTATTCTAATTGGTCATTATGATAGTATTATATCTGGTTATGTCTACTCTACTTATTTCTATCATAAATGACAATGGAAATCAGGATAGATCCCTTCCAAATTTTTTCCATTAAAATCAAAACAATTAAATGGAAACGATGATGTTTAACATAAACGGAACAGCTCGTATTATTCACATTATGAATCATCGCAAATAATATTCCATAAATCCCATTTTGTTCAATCAATTAATTTCATAGCTTTAGTTAAACTATAGCATAACATGCTGATGGCCAATTATCAAAATGATAATAATCGTTATCAAATATATTGTAGAAAAATATAATGTTCATTGTTAACCGTGAAATCACTTTATTTTTTCATCTATTTATAAAATTATCAAATCATTTGACTTTAAAATAATTAATGAATTAAACTTTAGCATTAGCATTTGCCCCATTTAATCATTGCTCTTTCCTAATGTTTGATAAGTTTTACAAAACTATTCTTCGAGCTAATTTAAATTAGTTACAATTTTACTTTTTAAATTGATATTTTCTTAGATGATATTGTGATCAGTCAGTCATATTATAATTACAATGATAATACATTTTGCAGTGGTGGAGCGTTTGGTGCTACCACACCGCACATTCCAATAGTGTATTCCTTTCTTGCAAATATACGATCATCAATGATGCACACTATCCACAGATGAATAATGTCTTAAGTGTTGTTGCA
>CAKAEH010001399.1:52500-67961 GCA_916381525.1 Cercopithifilaria johnstoni
CTCCAAATCAATGTTTTCCAATTAATGCCAACCATTTCATCTAAAAATTTTGCTCTTACGATAGTTAACTACTTTTTGGTTGATGTTATTGGTACCGATAATCAGTTAGTTACTTCGATGATATTTTGTTCGTCAATTCTATTTTCCTAAATTTTATTTCTCATCCTTTTCTTTCTCCTTCATCATATTACATTCATTTTAATTCATTCAGTTCAATTTATTCATTCATTCATTCATTCATTCATTCATTCAATTCATTCATTCTTCTAAACCCCCTAGATTGGTAGACTGAGAGTAATGCAAATGAACGCTTCACCAATCCAAAACACACAACAGCAAAGAGTTTGAAATTTCCTATCCGTCTAATATATCAACCATTTCCATCATCATTCAATTCCTTTTACTCCTTCATCTCTCCGCCCAACCTTCTCCATTCCCCCGCTACCATTCTTTCTTTTCCACACCTCCGCCACTTCAAATATCATTCAAGAGAGAGAGAGAGAGAGAGAGGGAGAGAGGGAGAGAGAGAAAATGACAATGAATTTTAAACATTAAACAAAATATTTCGAAGATAGTTGATGTCACAATATATAACGAATGAGATGAAAAAAAAACGGAAAACCGATCAGTTTTTATTCTTTCTTACATAAGAAAATACAAAAGGGAAGAGAAAAAAAGATTTCTACTGGTAACAATATCTATCATTCCGGTTAATATAAATCCGGAAAAATTATAAGCTATTCGGAAACAAATCATAAAAATTATCAATATACGATAAATTTTTATTTATACAAGCAAATTGATTATAAGAAAAAGAAATGGGACATAATCATTTTTATTCAGGTATGTTTTATTCCGATTAATTCAAATGAAATCAAAAAAACATCATCCTATCCTAAATAACTCAATGCAATTATCATCTTAAATTCGGAAATATTTTATTCCGATTAATCTAAATCCGGAAGGATTATATGTTCCATCCATGAAAATTATCTGTGAAAAAATTTCTACAAACAATTTGAATATTACAAAAAAGAAAAATGGGACATTTTATTTTGTTGTAAAAAACATTCAAAGAATTCATCCCTATCCTATCTTAAAGAATTCAATGTAAATTATCAGTTTAAATTCAAATATATTTATTTAATAATCAATGAGGTATATTTTAAGAGTTAATTACATCTATGACAATAAAACAATGAATTACATCTGCAACAATAGACAATTTACTATGGTAACAAACAATGAGTTATTACAAATTTTGATTGATAAATATAATGTAAGTATTTTTATTCATATTTAATGATTGGTTAGTTGTAAATGAGTGAAAGGTAATATAAAGGTGGTAGCTAATTATCTTACTACATTTTTAAAATGAATATAGCATTATTTTACCATTAAATATTTCTTCTTCTTCTTCTTGCCAGTATAATTTAAATTTTCAAAAACAGAAAAATGAAAAGCAAAAAATTCTTTTATATTTTCCATTTAATTAAATTTAAAAAAAGAAAAAGGAAAACTTCAAATTACCTGTTATCAATTAATTGAATTGACTAAATTAAATTTTTTCATTAATTAATATTTGCATAAAAATTTTACAGGTAAATATTTTCATCTAATTTATTTCTTTCTTACGTTTCCTCATAGATTGATGAAAATTTAGTGAAAGAGAAAAATGAAACTAAATGATAAATTTAACAAATTTTGATTGATAAAATTAAAATAGTAGTACTATTTAATGATTAATGATAAGAAAGAGAAAGAGAAAGAGAGAGAGAGAGAGAATGAAAGAAAAAATATTATCAGACGTTTATCAAACGAATAGGCATGATATTTCGATGATTGTAATTGCTCCACTTGTTGCTCCATCAAATCATTCAATTCATTCATTCTTCAATTTTGAACTTTTCAATGAAATTTCTTTCTGTATGACTAACCGAATAAACTAATTAAAATTTATTTTTATAATTCTTTCATCCAATTAATTACTAAAGATTGTCACATAAAATCATTATGTCTCTTTTTTTTTCTCTATCTCTTTCTCTCTTCATTGCTTATTATTTCTCTTCACTTCCTCCCTTTTCTTAATTCCTCCTTTTCATTTCAATATTTCAATGCTCAACATTGTCATTACTATCGATGTCATCATTCGTTGGCAATTTCAATTTAATGATCATTTGAGAAAGAGAGAGAGAGAGAGATGGAGAAAAAAGCCATAAAAATAATGAATAATAATAATAATAATAATTGATAATTGATAATTAGTGATTGGTAATAATTAATAATGATAATAATAATAAGAGAGAAAAGAAGTTTAAGGAAATTCAATTTTATAAGAGAGAACGTTATTTCTCTTTTATTTCATTCTTTCATTTTTTTGTTAATAATAGTTGAGCGAAACGTATAAAACTAAGTGAACAATTCGAAATTACCCTAATTTAATTCAACTAAACAACAATAAATAATTAGAAGTCATTAATTTGCAGTGAATGAGAAAATGAAAAGATAGAAAGAAAAGGTAAGATAAAATATATAAGAAATTATCTAACTATATATATATAGTAATACATTAATTAATAAATAAAATTATACATATATTAGTTATTCCATTCCTTACATATGTATATACATTAATATATTAATTATTCCACTCTTTACATATGTATATGTGTATACATATTAATATATATTCTATTTCATATATATATACATATGTACATATATAAGAAATACATATATATGTATATATATATATATTAATTATTCCTTATGTATACATGTATATACATTATTATATATTAATTAATCTATACCTTATATATACATATGAACATATATGAAATATACATATATGTAATGTATTATTCTATTCCTTATATATATGCATATGAACATATATAAGAAATATATGTATATATATATTATTCTATTCCTTATATATGTATATACATATACACATATGTAAGAAACGTTTCTATATTAATTATTCAATTCCTTACATTTGTATATACATATATAAATATGTGTAAGAGGCGTATATATATATATATTAATTGTTCTATTCCTTATGTATGTATATGTATATATATATATGCATAAGAAATAGAATAATTAAATAAAAATTATGGTTAATGTGGTTGGAAATGATGATATTGCAGTCAGTATGCTGCCGTAAGCTTTCATCCATCCATCATGTAGTCATTTTTTTTACATTGAAAATATATCGGAGTGTAGTAGCAGGAAAAAAATGAATCAATTTCTAATTTGCACATTTTCTTTTTTTCCAATCTCTTGCCACCTTTCAATAAATAACATTTGAAATGCATGCAGCATGCATAACCTTTTGCAATATCAATTTTGAGAAAAACTATATATCATCATAATATGCCATTTGGATACATTAAAAAAGAAACAACTATTCTCATTTCTCATATTTTAAAATAAAATAATTCGGAAAAAGTTAATAACCATATATTTAGCATGTAAATAATATTTTGTTGATTATTTGATATGTGAATTTTTCATAATAAATAGTATTAGTAAAATAAATTATTTTAATTTAATATATTTTAAGGAATTTCTAAATTCAAAATAAAATGTTGTAAAATTTTTCAATTAAAAATTATTAGTTTAAGATTGAATTTTTTCTTTTAATTTTGTTTAAATATTAATTAATGAATTCTTTGTTTCATTGAAGTTATCATATAAAATAACATGGATAAGGTAAACGTATAATATATGATGTTACACGTTGTAATGTTATATAAATATTATACGCATAACATATATAACAACACATACAACGTGAATGTCACATATTTCTTACGTATTTCACGTTCCATATAAAATAACATTGATAAGGTAAACGTATAATATATGATGTTACACGTTGTAATGTTAAATAAATATTATACATATAACAAATACAACGTGTTATGCAACGTGAAACTCTAATGTCACACACTTTTTACGTGTTTTACGTGTTGAAAAATAATGAAAATAGTTGAGAAAAATGATAGTTACTAGGAAAAGATTTAAATTAATTAATTAAATGCATTACTTTCTTCTATCAAATTTTTATTGATAAAGGCGAATTCAAATTTCTTTTCCCTTTAAATAAATGAATGCTAAAACAATTCAATCATATTTTCATTCTCTAATTTTTGTATGAATTTAATTTTGTATGACAAAAAAGAAAAGAATTTTGCTGATAGGAAACAAAAAGAAATATCACAGAAAATAAGAAATGAAAAAATTTGAAAAATATTAATTGCTATTTTAATTTCGAAAATGCTTTAAGTAATTCCAAAGTTTGTTGGATAGGAATTTCTATGAAATTAATCAGAAAAATTTATTCAATGAAATTTCCTAGCATTTGATAATTACATGAATTTTATATGATAAACTTAATTTTATATCATTAATTATAGTTCTTCATTTTTTTTCGCAAAATTAACCTATTAAAATATTTCGTATAATTTTTGATGTCATATTATATGTTAAATATATCCGTTGAATAGAAGAAGAACATATCGATATGAATAACATATTTAACGAACAAATCAAACTTCAACGTTAAATTTCGAAATAAATATGGATATGAACAGCATATTTGATGGATAAATCAAACTTTAACGTCAAATTTCGAATTTAAAACTGCAAGTTTATTTCTATCAAATATAAACATACTTCAAGACATTTTGAAAAGAGTGAAGCCAATGAAAGAGATGGAAAAGAAGGAATGAAAAATGAAAAATTAACTTGATGTAATATAAGAAGCGATAGATCGAACATAGAAATTGGTGGAGATAATTGAAATTTAGTGAAGCTGAAAATTGATATAAGCAAAATGAAATGTTGATTCTAAAGGCTACAATTTTTAAATTACCGATAAAAAAAGATGTAGGCGTCATTAAATGCCTGATACCAAAATATGTCAATGTTTGGAAAAGTAACAGCGAATGATATCTATCTCATTGGTGAAAATCTTCTTTTCAAATGAACTACGAAAATAAAGATCAAATGATGGTGACGGTGATAATGAGTGACAATGATGAATGATGATGAATGATGATGATGATGATAATAGTGGTAATAATGATGATGATGATGAGTGATGATGACAATGATAATGGTGATGTTGAAGATAACGAGTGATGGTGATAATAATGATGATGATAATGATGATAATAGTGTTCATGACGATAATCTATGATTTGAATTATATATGCGAAATTGGGAAAAGATTTGAAAGGTAAACAAAAACAAAGGAAGTTAATAAAAATTCAATTGAAAAGAAAAGAAGTGAAAAAATTTTTATCCCAACCATCTCTCATTCTTCTTTCGCTTTACATTAATTCCATAAAATAAATCATTATTATTATCATCATTATCATCATTATCATTATCATCATTTCATAAAATAACGATTGAGTAAATAATAATTAGCGGAAATGTTAAAGTATTTTATTAGCAGCTGCACATAACAGTGATGCAAATATATAATTCTATGAAATGAAATACCGAAATTCTTCTTTATTTCATCTTTTTTTTCCTATTTATTTATTTTTATGAAAAATAAACATTCATTAGAAGAGAGAGGGAAAGAGAGAGAGAGAGAGAGAGAGAGAGCAAAAGGGCATAAGTTTTGTCTTCGTTTTTTTCCTATCTCATAATAGTTTATTTCATTTCAACATAACTAAAATAAATCATCTATGCTCGAAGTTATTTGATATCATTGCAAATAATATTTATTATCATTATATTATTGATATTTGATTGTTGCAAGTAAACAAATTAAATGATAAGCCAGTATATAATCAATTTTCCGGATACCATTATTTATCAGTTTAGTGATATTAATTTGATAAATTTGAAATAAAAAAAAGAAATGATATTTTGATAAAACATCACCGAAAATATGTTTGATGTTTACATCTATTAGTATGTTTGCATTTATTGTTTAAAATACATCGATTTGAAAAAATAAAAATTAAAGCAGTAAACGAATGAGTCATTTTTTAATTTCATACCTGTATTACTCTTATAATTATGGAACTTTCATACCTGTATTGCTCTTATAACTGTAGAACTTTCATACCTGTATTACTCTTACAATTGTAGAACTTTCATACTTGTATTACTCTTACAATTGTGGAACTTTCATACCTGTATTATTCTTACAATTGTAGAACTTTCATACCTGTATTACTCTTATAATTACTAATTGAATTCAAAGAGAGAATTTAAACTAATCGAATTCATCAACTACTATATAATAATTTTCCGGAATATGCTATAATATCACATTATCATTGTTGTACTATATTCACAAACATTTTAAAATATTGCCAGTTTAGGAAGCTATTAGATATGATCAAGAAAATGCTTCATGCTATTTCATAATTTAGCAATCAGAATATTTTAATTATGTTATCACAATTAAAATTATCATAATTTAAATTTCGAAATATGAATGAATGAATGATAATTTAAAAGAATTATTTTAATTATGTTATCACAATTGAAATTATCATAATTTAAATTTAGAAATATGAATGAATGATAATTTAAAAGAATTATTGAAATAAAATGCAGCAAATATATTTATAATAAAATGAATAAAATCATTTTACTCTATTACGAATGAGTCATTTTTAAATTTCATACCTGCATTACTATTTAAATTTCATACCTGTATTACATCTGCATTCTATTTGTATAATTACATTAAAATGATCCATTTCAAAAGTGATTATTTAATTTCTTTCTTTTGTTTTAAATAAAATACCGAAGTGGAAAAAATGAAGTGAACAATTCTGTAGCTATACAATATAATAGTTGAAATTGAATGGCGTAAAATGACATATGGGAGAGGTGGAAGGAGAGTATATACATATATATATATATATATAGTGATGACATTGATGTATTTCTCTGAAAAGAAGGTTGGAAAAGTTAAATTGGTTTGAAGAGGACACATATTATATGTATACACTCACATATACACACACATATATATACACTTCTCCATCATCTATCTAATTATCTCATAGAAAATAGGCTTATATGAAGGAGGAAAAGATGGATGAATTAATTAATGCTAAAGCATTATTGTTGTTCATTTTTAAAAATTGCTATTTCAAATTAGGAAAATGCGAGAAAAGCAATGAATTGAATCGAATTGAATTTAAAAAGTTATTTAAGTTCACAATAATTATTTAGAAAAGAAAAAGACAAAAAAGGTTGAATTTATTCAAATTTAAAATAATAATTTAAAAGAGGCAATAAGTAATGAATGTAATTAATACATAATATTTGAGTTTGTAAGAATTTTAAATTTATTAAATTTATATATTGCGATATATTCTTATATAGTATAAATTAGTTATTATAAAATAAATTATTCTTTAATAAATTTTGTGTTAGTTTCAAAAAAAAACACTTCATTAAATATTTATAAGTTTTGTTGATTTTTATAAGTTTTATTGATTTTATTGATTTTGAAAATTTTCAAGCAATGATAACTTATCATTGATAATAGCAGTAAAGACTATTATTAATAATAGCAGTAAAGACTATATTCATTCATCTCTACTATTTCATAATCAGTAAGTAATCAAATATAAATAGTTATCATTGTTGTTATCATTACTTGAAATATATATATTTCAAAATATATATATATTTAAATATACATATATATTTCAAGTAATGATAAGAACAATGATAACTATTTATATTTGATTCAATCAAGTAAGGATAACAACATAAATATATATTTCTCCATCATCTGTCTAATCAATATATAAATAAGTATAATATTATCCGAGAGCATCCATTCTTTTATAAACATGCATTTATTTCTAACTAATCACTGCTCTGTTAATATCTTATCTCGGAATGAATGTTTGAGAGGTTATACCGGGGAAAAATATTTGAGAACAGAAAACTTTTACTGAGTTTTTTTTTTAAGCATTCAATTTAAATAATAACTTGATAAAAATTTCTCAATAAGCTAATCATCAATTAAATTTATTTTACTTGTCTCTGTTCCATTTCTTATAAAAAATTAATCTTAGAGCTAAAAATGATATGAACGTAATAAAGTATAAATAAACTTTCTTCAAAAAAGTAAGTCTAGACTGAATAAAATTTAATTAAACTAATTGCTCGTGAAGTTTAAGTTACCGATTATATATAAAATTTTACTCTTACTTCCACTTTACATTTACAACATTTTATATTAGTCAGATAGTGAAAAATAAACAAACCTCATTACCATCCTGATCGGTGATAACATTAGAGCCATTGCTATTAGCTGGAAGACGAGGATGTGTTTTTAATTCTTGATGAGTTGAAAATTGACAAAATATTGTCCTGGAATGAGGAAGAAAAGTTTTTTGGTAAATTTTGACAAGTTTGCACGATTAAAAAAATTGTACAACCAACTTCCTTTGTTAATTAATTGGGAGTTCGAGTTTCTTCATTGATAAAAGTTTAACTTTTTATTGAATTATGTTAATTAGTTTTTCTTTTTTTAAATGGATATTTCGATTTTTAGTTAGATTGAAAAATTTAAAATAGAACAAAATATACTTTGTTCAATAAGCAAGCATTCGGAAAAATGGTATGAAATGTTTGATACCTATCACGAATAGCTACTGGACATGCTATATTAACAGTAACCAAAGTTTGAGCACTACGTTCATCCTCATATTCCACAAATGCCTAAAGAAAAAGAGATAGGATATGGATTTATAACAAAATTGAATATCCACTAAGAAGCAGACTTCATAAAGTTGCAAATAACGGCTAATTCAATTATTGATAAAAAAAATAAAGTTGCAAATAACGGCTAATTCAATTATTGATAATTAAAGATATAATCTTAAGTGGCAATCATTATTATTGTCTGTATCGTATAAACAATAATCGTATAAAACAAATGTAAATGTGCTAATTTGAAATTGTTCACACCTGATTCCTTCCTTTAAGTAATAAATAATTGACTAATTTTCCATAAGGCATACAAAAATGGACTAATTCCAGATCAGTCATATCAGATGGTATATTTCGAAGGTGTACCACACGTGAAATATGCTGTCGAAAATTACCACCAGTTGATGTTGCAGCAGCAGCCAACGAATCTGTAGCAATGATTTACTATGATTATTTGCTTTTTTTTTTTATAATGTAAATTCATCATAGCTATATTCATTGTTCGTTATTTATTATAATGTCAACAAATGATTATTATTTTCAGCATTTCATAAATGCAATAATAAATCAATTTTTTTCTGAACTCTTGAACTTTTGTTGATAAGAAAGATGTAAACTTTTGGTGATAAGAAAGATATAAACGTTTGATAATAAGAAAGATATACTGTTAGTAACAGTGAATGCTTGACTAAGAAGGGCCGAATTTTGCAAAAATTGATGTTCATTAGCAAATGCAACTGCGGAAAGAAGTTGCTGTTGCGTGGACGGTAATATCATACCACCAGTTGCTGTCAACAAATTCATTGAATCTAATTTAGCCTGAAATAATTCTTATGTTGATATTCTCAATTCATTGATGATTAGATTAACAGTTTTTCCAATTCCTTCTATTGCTATCAGTGGTTAGAAAAATACTGTTGAAAAAAAAAGAAATGGAACTAATTATAAATTAAACATACCTTTTTAGCTTCACTATCCAATGTAATGCCACATAAATTTGATGCTAACAAACTTCCACCACTAGTGGTTCCCGACAATGTCGTAAACAAATCATTTGGCCCACGCTAAAAGCAAAGCAAAAATGTTTTTTTTTCCCATATCAATTATTATAATATACAATTTGAGGAAAATCGATTGAGTAAACTAAATTGAAAGCTTTATCAAACGTTAACAAAACCTAAACCGTTGATTCCATTTTGTTTGTACAGCAGCATTTGCATCATCGTTTTAATCTACTTTTATCGTTGAAGAAGAATTTTCGAGAAAATAACAAGGGATCATCGTTTTTTGAAAATTAACATGAAGAAAAATGTCGTAAGATTTTTCTAATAGTTAAAATAGAAAGTTAAGCATTTAATTTGATCAATCAAAGAGTTTTTACATCTTATTTCATTTGTATTAGTTTTTCATCAAGTATTAAAAAAGTATTTACTTTTTAATGAACTGATGAATTTATTATCATTAAAATTTTAACTTCAAAACTTATCCTAAAATTGTCTTTTAGATGTGAAAAATTTTTTGAAAATTTAAAAATATTCATTACAGAATACTGGAATTTGAAAATGAACTTTGATATCGTTTATTTATAAGTGATCGCTAATAAATCATTGTAATTTTGTGGACAATCATTAAATTAAAATCGAAAAATTAACGTAATTAATAAGACGGGAAGAGATGTTTGCGGAAAGATAAATATTTGAATTAAAAGTATTAACGGTGAAGAATGAAATCATGAAGTGAGGAAATGGTGAAAAAATCGGGATTTATGGAAAAAAAATGAAACTTAAAAAATCCCCAATTTATCGTGGTATTTGTTAACGGAACCAAATATCCCGTAAATATACCAATAGCTCATCGATAGTTCGTTCACTAATAACATTCATGCAGACGAATTAATTTTCCCGTTTCGATTTTTCACCCGAACTCATCAATATTCTGCAGGTGGAGGAGAAAAAAAAGAAACCTAAAAGAAGAGAAAAAGAACTATTAAATGAATTAATTTCGCCGATGGCAATGAATAATTAATTGTTCATGCTTGCGTTGAAATCATTTGTATTTCTTAATCGACGTCGAACAACGTTGCGAATGAGTAATGGATACTGTTGTAATCGTGGATAAAAAAAACAGGTCATAGGTCAACATTAATGTTACCCTGCATTTTTGCATCATATTTTCCATACTTCATCAACATTCCGTGCAAAAATTACCACATCAAAAGAAATATTTTCAATTTTCAACAGATTGGAAATAATCTAACGTCCCATACACTTCCTTTAAATGTAATAGACGTAAAGAACAATGTTAAGAGAGACGTGTAATACACGTAAAAGAACTGAAAACAATATACGTAAAGAGAAACGTAAAAAGTGCACTTTTGATGATTGAAGTATTTTTGAAATATTTTCTTGAAACATTTTTATTCCAAGTATTAAAATAAAAAAATGCCGACTGAAATTTTTGAATGGTTTAGTCGGATTTGGTTTAATAAAATGATTGAGATATTTATGTAAATGTATATGATTATAGATCATGATTATGATAACGATATATAATTACTATCACTATAATTATCATCGACATCAAAACGACATAATAATTCTAATTGTGACAGTAATTAATGATTAATATCTTTTATTTATAGCTTATGTTCAGTTATAATAATGTCATATCGAAAAGTATCGTATATCGTTGTTGATTGTTAACAGTGATAACGGATAATAACTTTAATAAGTTAAGATTGTATCGATGATTAACAATGACCTCATGTTTTTTAGGTGTTTCATATTTGGCAGAGAAAAAATTATCACAAAATACAAAAAGTTGCTACGAATTGAATTTGATAATTGAATTTTTGATTTTGTAATACATTAAAAAGGAATGATATGATATTTCGATTATTGATTAAAGATATGATATGATATTTCGATTATTGATTAAAGATATGATATTTCGATTACCAATTAAAGTGTGACGAAAAAGAATCTCTTCCATTTAATGCAATTCAAAAAATTTTAGAAGCAAACAAATTCATTGTGACAAATTATTGCATTGAAATGATATTTGAATAACATTTGAAAATTCTTCAAAAAAGAAAAGAAAATAAAACCTTTTAAATAAACTGATAAAGAGAGAGAGAGAGAGAGGAAAAAGATGGAGAGAGAGAGAGAGAAAGAATGAGAAATAAACGAAAGAGTTAAAGAAAGGAAATTTTATGCTAATAAAATAAATTGTTGATTGGAAGAAGTAAAAGACGGATGAACGAACGTATCATAGAGATAATGAAATGCTCTAATGCAAGCTATCATCAAGCGAAATAATTGATAGAACTTAGAAGAAGAAATTCATTAAAAATCCTATTGAATAATAAGAATTGGAAATGATTGGAAATTAATAAGAATTAGAAATGAAATAATCGTAATATATGAATTTATAATGATATAAATATTTCTTAAAATTCAAACTATACCATAAGATTGGATATTGAAAAATGGCGAAGAAATACAATCTTAAATATAAAATTATAATTAAAAAGAAAGATGGTGAAAGAAACTAACAAAATATCTTTACAATAATCTTTCCAGTCAGGTTTAAATTCAAAAAGAAAAGCATTAAAATAATTCAATGAAAAAAACTAACAAATTTTGATTTCAAAATTAATAAATTCTTTATACTATTTCTATTGGCAATTTAATTTCATTAATAAAAATGTTCATTGGAAGTTAAAAAAATAATTGACAGCTTAGATTTCGATAATTTTTTATAGGATGCATTGCTTATATGGGTAAATTATATATGATAATTATATATATTTGAGCCGAAAAATTTTGCATAACTAATTTTTGATTTAGTAACCAATTTTTAATTAATAATTTAATAATCAAACAATAGATGGTAAAACTTCGAAAAATTGATGCTTTGTTCTTTTTTTCCTTTTGCTTTTAAGTATTGGAAATATAATAAAGTTTATAAAAACAAAATATAATTGATATTAAAATTATTTATTGGAAGTTCAAAAAATAATTGACAGCTTAGATTTCGGTAATTTTTTATAAGAAGAATTGTTTATGTGAGTAAATCATATATAACAAAATAATTTTATAATTAGAATAAATGATTGTGTAAATTAATAAAAGAGTTGTATCATGATGATTAATTACTCCGATCATTACATATCAAATATTTTGCATGTGTTTTAATAATTTTTATTATTCAAAATTGCAACTATTTTGCTCGATCAGAGCTGTTGCTTGTGATCGGTTAACATTAGAACAACACAATCAAACTTCTTAACATTTATCTTTAAATTATCCCATATATTGACTTTTGAGTGAGAGAGAGAGAGATTTAATAAACGATTAGTAACATGCATGTATCATCATGCATCGTAATAAATCATATGTTGCAATAAATTGCAATCATAAAATGTATCGTAATAAATCAATAACGTTTAATCTTAAGTATACGATATAATTGAATGAATTTTTGCTATGATAGTTCTTTTACAGCTTGATCTTTTATTAAATCCATCTGTAACACGCCTTTTTCTTAATGAAAAATTAGAAAAGAAATTAAATATCTCACCTTTGACATTACCACTAAGCGAATTTGATTTTTGTGGTTGAAAAAAACAGTATTGTAATTGCAGCGTAGTAATAATTATAGGAGGAAGAAGAAGGAATATATAGTAGCGATAGATAATGAAATATAGTTCAATTATTAGACTGTTGGACTAGAAACTTCAGGTATTTTTACTATATCATTCAGGTCAAAAGGTCAAAAGCAAATCAAATAGTTTTGAAAAAAAATTAATGAAATCAATAATAACACTTTGTTACTAGTAAATTTAATAGAATGCCGTAGAAATAGTATAAGTTGAAGAAGAATAATACATCAAGCGTAATAGACGCAATAGTAGCAGCAGCAATAGCAGTAATAGTTGTTGTTATTGTAGTAGTAGCTGCTGTTGTTATTGTAGTAGTAGTTGCAGTAGCTGTTGTTATTGTAGTAGTATTAGTAGTAGCAAATAATCTAATAGCGATAGTATTAACTGCTAATAATAATATTGATGATGATAGGAAAAGCGATAGCGATTTTGCAATCTTTCTCTTTCTTTTGTGATGATAGAATTGACGAAATTTCTCTTATTCACATCACAATTAGCGCTGTTTCCAAATTTAAGCAATTTGACACTAAAATTTCAAAAAATTAAAATAAAGAAATTTTAGAAAGAAAAATTTAAAAAAAGCAAAATTTATCAAAAATTACAAATATATCATAATAATCACATACGAAATCTCATTTTCAACAAACAAATAAACAAATAAACAAACAAACAAACAAATAAATAAACAAACAAACAAACAGTAATACAAAATAATGCTTATAAATGCATTTAACAAAATATCTCTTCAAATTGTCTAATAAAATAATTTCAATTGATTCAATAAAAATTAACAAAAGTTTGAAGTTATGAGCATTTCGTTCTTTCTTTTCTTCTTTTGAATCTTTCCGAAATTTTATTCTATCATAGCTTTTTTTTTAATGTCACATTTCAATGTCAAATCAGTTACTTTAAGCAATGCAACTAACTATATGTGATATCATAAATATGCAGAATTTATTATTAATACCAAATCAATCACTTTTAACAATGCTAACTAACTATACGTAACATTATAAATATGCAGAATTTATCAATATCAATTCTGTTACTTTAAGCGATTGCTAGCTAACTATACGCAACATTATAAATATGCAGAATTTCTCAATATCAAATCAGTTACTTTAAACAATTGCTAACTATACGTGTTATCATAAATATGCAGAATTTCTCAATATCAAATCGGTTACTTTAAACGACTGCTAACTATACGTGAATGACATCATAAATGTGCAGAATTTCTCAATATCAAATCAGTGCTTTAAACAATGCTAACCATAAGTGATATCATAAATATACAGAATTTCTCAATGCCAAATCAGGTACTTTAAACAATGCTAACCATACGTGATATCATAAATATGTAGAGTTTATCAATGCCAAATCAGGTACTTTAAACAATTGCTAACTATACATGAATGACATCATAAATGTGCAGAATAGAACTTTTGACAGCTCGACGATAAAACCAATACACACTAAAATGAGAATTTAAAAAAAAAGGAATTATTGATTGATATTGAAATACCTTTTTAGCATTTCTAATACAATTTTTTTCTCTCTTAAAAAATGTTCTTTTATATTCAATTCGTTGAGAATACAATGATAGTTCATTTAAGAGAGAAAGAGAGAGAGAGAGAGAGGGAGAGAGAGGGAGAGGGAGGGAAAGAGAAAGAAAGAAAGAAAAACAACTATGTTTGATTTTCTTTAAATTTTATATTTATTTTATTCTTTTTTTGTTGACAGAAGAAGTCAACGAATAAAGTAAATATAAAAAATTGAAAACAACCTTTTTCATTAATTAAATTAAATATAATAGAAATAGAAATTTGGAAATTATTAATTAATAATTAAAAATAAATTAGGGATAAATATTAATAAAACATTATAATTATAAAAAAAAATTAAATTATAGTTAAATAATTATAAATAAAATAATTGTGATTTAAATTTAATTATAAATAAAGTTATAAATGAATAATTAAGAATTTGCAAATTAATAATAAATAATTAAAATTAAATTATAAATAAATAATTATAAATAAAATAATTATGATTAAATTATAAATAGATAATTATA
>CAKAEH010001400.1:0-67712 GCA_916381525.1 Cercopithifilaria johnstoni
GTTCAAATATTCATAAAGTTTTATTTATTGTAATTAGCATTCAGCCATTTCAAAAAGCCAAACCGTGTATAAATTGCAACGAGAATGTTACTCGTGTAAAATCACAATTCTGGGAAGGTGGAAAAGGTTATTTTTTTCATCTAATATGGCATAAGCTGCTGTTTAGTATATATTTCCCTTTAGCTAGGACATTGTACAAAACGTGAAGCACCGGTGTTGCAGGGCGATCAATCAGATTAATACTTGGCATTATTAGGCTTTGTAACCGTGTGTCAAAGGGAAGTGCCTATGAGATTTGATTTTTAGTGGGCATAATTTTTAGATTTTCGATTCGTATGGTGTAAAATTCTACTAATCGGCTTTGTCAGAATTGTTACTGGAATGACGGCAGCACTTTCTCTGGGGAGATCTCGTCTAACAGCACAGCGTTTTTACGCTGCAGTTACCTCTGCTGCTACACCAATCATTTGCAGTTCCAGTTTTCAATTGCAGCATTGCGTAGTTGGCATTCGGTATGCATCTACGGCAAAAGATATCTTCGTTCCATCACACGATTCTCTGGCGGTGTGTTGAAGTTGATTGAAATTTTTTTATTTCTAAAATGAGGGGATTTTAATGCCCAGCAAACCTTTTAAAGTAACGGATTTCTACATTGCAGAGTAATTCAATTGACTATCTTAGTTCATAATTTTCGCGTATTGGACCAAACGAGTGTGCTGTAAAAGACAGTTTAGTGAGCAATAAAATAGTAAGAAAGTATGCTGATAAACTGTAGCAAAGCAGTTTTGAGACAGGAATTCTCTTTTGATCAGTTTCAAATTAAGATTTAAACCTGTTATTTTTCAGCAGGGAGTTCCTACATAGTAAAATTTGCTAAGACCTGAGATGCAAATCAGCATTCGAATTTTAACTTGTTTAAGGCCAAAGATCATTGGAAACGAAGCTTCGTAATAAATTAAATTGAAATCAACAGAAATGGTTGAGATAACTTGTTAATTTTGCTTCAATACTTAAACGATGGAATTAAAAATATGTAGATCTCGACTTTGATAATTACTGTTTTTAAAGAATATTAAAACAATGAGGTGTTCAATTAGACTAACTTGTTATAAACAGCTAACGTTTGTTGCAATGCAGCTATAATACAGCTAACCCTAAGTTTCGTTCCTGTTTTATTTAAATTTATTTAAATCTCGTCCATTTATAATACCGTGATTCTAGGGTATACCAGATATCCCAATAATAACTATGCCTCCGGAAGCAGTAGCTGGTTCAGGCTTTTCCTTTTATGAAAAGTGGCTTCTGAAGGTCGATGCATTGGATATGCTTGGTCTTAATGGTATATCAACTGTGGATAGTATTGGGCTTTTTTCGTGGTATTCACCTGCTTCGTGGTATCGAATTGGTTTAGAATTTATCCACAATTATTTTGATCTCTCTTGGTTTGCTTCTATTATATGCAGTAAGTATTTTATATCAGAATTAGGTATAAAAGGCTGGATTGAAGTCTTAAAGTAACAAATTTCTAAACCTGAAGTAAGAGTTCAAATTTTAGTTTTCGAACTTAAAATCTTTTTCTAACATTTGAATTCATCATTTGAGGGTTTGATGATATTTCATTTCTTTTTTAATTGAACTGAACTCAATCTTATGCCTTTGATTAGGAACATGTTCCTCCCTACTCTCATAATTTTAATTTTCTCATTCATTCTTTCCAGCTACGTTTTGTTTACGATTAGCATTTCTACGGGCAACTTTATTTTTGCAAAGATTTCCACCAAAGAAAATGATGCACGATGAGACGTTGAAAATGTTTGATGAGAAGAAGAAAGAAGCTCGAGAAATAATTCGCAGTGAAACTCTGTGTTAATTTTTCTCACCATTTTTTTATTATTTTTTGGATTCGCCGAAAATGCCATAATTTTGTCCAAGCAATTATATTTAATTAGAGTAATATTTAATGACTATGCCATCTTATCAAAGAATGAAAATTCAGCAGTAGTAAGATGTGCGTTTCGAACGCGTCTACCTATTTTTTTTAAATTACGGTAATAGATGAAATACACAGCGAAAATACCATCTGCAACTTATAGAAATAAGTTTTTGAAAAATTTTTTCAACTTAATATTTTATCACGATGTCTTAGTTACTGCTGACTTTAATCCACTCATCTGTTCATCATTCCATTTGATGTGCAATTATTTTAGACCGGAAGATATCGCACGACGAAAACATATATGTAGATACTTATAATTTAAGACCCTCCAACAGATATTATTATTTTCTGCTCAATTCAGTTTTATTTATTTCCCAATATCGTGGAATTACTCTTATGGCAGAAAACAAGTAAGTGTTTAGCTTTCTATTTTTGTCCAGTTAAAGCGGTGCAAATTGTAACTCCACATTTTCGTGTTATAAGCAGTTCTCCAATTTCAGACGTTTTTTGGTGGAGAAGTGAAGTAAAAAAAGTATCATTTATATCGTTCAGAGAGCTTTCTTTAATTGGAATAGCTGTAATTTGATGGGTTTCTGATCGAGGTTGAAATATATGAAAAGCTAGTATTATTTTATAATTATGAAATTTTGCAGTTTTCCTGGTTGGAACACAGGTGGCGCACTGTGGTTCCTGGATCTAACAGTAACAGATCCTAACTTCATTGTACCAGCACTGTCATCTGTTCTTATTGGGTGCACACTTTTTGTAAGTTACTTTTTCTAGGCAATTTATTTAAATTTTTTAAAATTATGATTCGACTTGAAAAAAAGCCGTTTTTCAGCTTGGATATGATCCAACCGGTACCGCATCCGCTGGCAAATACGTTAAAGCATTCAAATATCTTGTGATACCAGCTGGTGTATTTTTTTTCAGCTCAAGGGTTCCCGTTGTAAGTCCTTGCTATATTTTCCAGATTTCTTCACAATAATTTTCCTGACTTTTACTGTTTTATATCAAAATTGTCAAAATTACTTTCATATGAAAAATAAAAGTGAAAATTTGACAAAGGAAGTAAAATCATTACTTTGCCTTTGAGAATTTCCAATGAACTATTTGTTCCGCAACTAAATGCGCAACTCACATACAACTGAATTTTAGATATTATATTAAAATTTTAGAACGAAGTTTATGTTAGTCTGATTTGCGGTAATTTTTATCTGATTGAGCATTCTGACATGTTTTCATCGTTCTGGGCTTTTTTCTTAGGCCATATCGATATACTGGTGTGCCTCAAACTTCTTCAATCTTTTGTTGACAACAGTTTTACGCGTGCCTAAAATCCGTTATGCTCTTGATATCCCATTAAAAGTAACGAAACCGAGTTCCGTGGTGTTCCAAAAAGCATGGAAGCGTGCATTTGGTAATCTTCTTTGAAGTTCTTGTGGAAACCAAAATCACTACCAGTTTTTTAATTTAGAGGTTTAATAGACTTAGTTGTACCGGTATAGATGGGCATGAATGTCAGCCAAAAAGTAGTATTGAAATCTTGAATTTTATAAGTAAACCCTCCCTAAATTCAGAATTAGAAGTGATGGAAAGCAAAATCTAACGACGGATTATTTTATTTGTTTGAACAATGTTCTATTGAAACCATAGTACGCGATTCACTTTGGGTCCTTTTTTAGGTTGGAAGAAGGAAACAGAAAAACAGGCTCGATCTCGACCTGTAATGTGGGAGATAATGCAGAGACAAGATTTGGAAAGATTTGCAAAAGCTAGTGGACAAGGCATTAGAGAATGATGGTTAATGAAGCTACGATGAAATCTGAAATTGTTTTTATAATGAGGTATTTCGGTCTGTCTGCAGGAAATTTTCCAATTGACTTTAGTAGTAAATTTGTCAAACTCGAAAGTAATAAATAATTACTTCCAGGAGTTCATTGTGAGCAGTCATTCAGCACTGGCTACTTTATATTTTTGAACAGGCGGCTTCCCGAAATAGCAGCATTTTATTCTCGAAAGGCTCAAGTTTTATAAAGATTATAGTTCATTGCGCTTCGGATAAATTTTCATTGCATTCAAAGAAAAAGAATTAGAATTATCCACCATATAGTGAAATATAATACTTTTTGTCATATAATACTTGGAATATTGACAAATTGATTGTCATATTCCTGACAAAAATATATTGCACTCAGCACACAAGATTTACAACAGATACATGCCAGAATAAAAAAAATCAGGAAAATAATCACCATTATCATTCTAACTTTCAACCTTTAGCCCAGACACAAATGAATTTGAAATAATCCGCAGCAGATCTACTATAGCAGTTAACTTCTTTTCATTAAAAGAAGGATACGAAAATGTTAGGTGATTATAGCTTTAAAATTTTTATCTAAGAGTTTCGCTAAATTTCTCCAGTGTAAGAATAGTTTAGTTTTATTTCACATAAAATGCTGCTCCTTCAGTTACCCCAATACAATTAATTAATGGAAATATTATATTGCAAATGGTAGGATAAAATACATAATAAAAACAGTTAATTGCAAATAATACTGTATAGCAAAGAAATTTTCAGCTGCCAAGATCGTATGAAATGGTTAATATTTTTATATGAGTAAAAAAAAAGAAGAAGGATGAAAGGTAATTTAGAATAAATTTAAACAAAACTGAATGTTTCTCCTAATATTTCTCTTTCTTATTTCAATATTTTGATTGTCAAGTTAATTTTTCCACCATTGAATTAATTCTCATACAGAAATGAAATTATCTATCTAAACAGTTCCGAGGTTGCAAAACTTTATTTCAACTCTATTTTATACTTTTTAGTTTCATTTTTTCTTTTCATTACTTTTTCTATTAATCCTATTTATTCTAAATTAGATCAAAAAATATCTAAATCTAATAATTATTGATAATTTATAGCTTTTTTAATTTTCCATATTATTATGCACAATTATCGATGAAATTCCGAAAATTCCATCAAGTATTTCTTTCGTATGAGAAACAGTGAAATTTTTTAAAGCTATCGAAATGTTACGTCACTTAGACATTATTATTCATATAATTTAGAAAAATGTAATAAATAATATTGATATTGATAAGAGAAAGAAAATAGGATCAGCAATATATGAAAAATAGGTTGTGAAAATGAAAATGATGATAACGATAACAGTATGCTATTATCGTTGGTATTGCTATTAACAATAGTGATAACAATATGCTATTATCATTGGTATTCAGTCTGAATTGATTAAATAAAGATAAATTTTCATTTTGTTGTTATTGTCGTTGTTGATCTGATGCTGTTATTGTTGCTAATTTAATAGGTCAGTGTCGTCGTCGTCTAAAATAGCGACAATACCCGTGTACAATAATTGCCAGTAACACGGTTAATGCTGATAAACCCGTCCAAATAATTAACCATAAGCGGGATAAACAATATCGTTTCGGTGCTATAAACAATTTGTTAAGACAAATTGTAGAGGGGATTTTTAATGGATAATTATCCATTGGAAGAAAGAAATTTTTAACAAATTATGTTTCTCCAAAAAAATTAATCTTTAAAAATTTTCTATTGAAAATTTTGAATTTAATAATTTTCAAAACGAACAATTATCCTTAAACATGTTGACATGTCGTTCATGATCTATACGATAATTCTCTGAACTGCAATACTCATCTGTCTTATCACCCAAACAAACATCAGCATGAACGTGTTGCTGGAATGATTTGTTATCTCGTCGTTTTCTGATAACTTCTACTTCATGACCAGATAGAAGAGCATTCGTTGCTGATGTTATCAAATCCGGACAAAATGGTGGCTGCAATGCAATGAATACAATCTTCTCACTATCTAATTTTCAATTCTTTCGAAATATAGAGTCTGGTACCAGCAGCCGTGATAATTCCAGCTCTCAAAGTGTATGTCATCATTGATGCGGTTAAAAAGCTCGTAGATAGATCTGCATTTCAGGACCTGATCCATCCATTGGATGAGAACTGGGCTTCTAGGTTAATATTGACAGTTTTCCTTACGTTACCTTGATCGATTGCGTGGCTAGCAAGTTTACCTTGACACCTCATAATCTAATTCATTCAAAACCATCATTTAAAATAGACTATTATTAAATCAAGATGATGAATTCCAATTGATATAATTATGTTGGTTTTGATTACATGAAAATTGCACTACATCAAAATTATAACTGATATTTTACACTCAATCCTATCAAAATATTGTAAGATAATAGTTAAAATAACTCACAGATGGTATACTATCACAACTAGTTAAACCAGATATGGTATCCGGAATATCGGTACATATTTCTATAGAGCATTTGATACTCAATTGATTAATATCCGGTACTTTAAATGCATGCCAATGAACTCGAGCTATATCATGATAGGTATCGTAATGTGGATGACTAAAGATGTTGATATCCGTTGAGCAACTAAATAAAATACATACATGATTTTATAGAATTTAATGATAACTGCATATTTTCCATTACTTATTCAAAATTATTTACATCAAAATGAAAGCAATAATCGTATTATCGAAAAGAAGCCTATCGCCAATACCCGTATCAATATTTTTTTTAAAACTTCTCACAGTAATATAAAATTTAATTTTGACTTTTCGAAAAGAAAAGTTTGATTATGTAAATATACCCTCGTTCATCGATCACCATATATTCTTCATTACTAACCGTATCTCCTACCGTGCAATTTCGTACATGAAATCCATAAGCATCTGAAATTTTTTATTTGAATTTAAATTTAAATTTTACTAAAAATTTTTATAAATCATGAATCAGAATCATTTGATAAAAATATCTATTAAGCATTATGTATCATTTTGAATTGTTCGGATGACAGTTATCGTACTAATTTCATCATACCTAAATTTGAACATCGAAAAAACTAAATTAATTTGCATAATGTTTATGAGTGGGAATTTCAGAACTTTAAGAAAGAAAGTCAAAACAATGCCAATTAGAAATATTTTTTTTTGCTAATATTTCTAATTAGCTAATATTTCTAATATATTTCTAATTAATTTTTTTTTTGCTAAAAATTATGTCTAAAATTAATTCCTAAGGTATTTGAATACGACGATTGAATTGATATATGATTTATAAAAAAGGCTTCTAAAAAAAAAAAAACGTAAAATTCCATTTTTTCTAAAGTTGTTCTAATTTGCAGCCAATCAATCATTAAGACAAAAAGTCTTATGTCATTTAAATTTTTATTCTTTTTCTGAACATGTCAAAATTTCAAGATAAGATAAAACAATAGAATTTGTACAATTGATGTTTCAAAAAAAAAAATTGACGAATGACAATTTCCGGAAAGTGCATAATACTTGGGAATAGAATAGCAAATTCATCGAAATTATTTATAGAATTATTAAATGGTAGAATGATGCTTAAAGGCAGATTATCGATCAATTTAATGATTGATAGTTTACTTTCCAATAATTATTAAATTATTAAAAACTTCAAAAATTTTACTCCATAGTAAAATTTTGGAATTATGTAAGAATATAATTTTTTTATAAAACCTGATTCCGGTAATAAACTCCATTCGATTCTCATCGGTTGTCCAATATTAACAATTTCTATTTCAGTACCATCATCACCATGTCCATGTTCTTCTTCTGCGACAATACGCATCATACATTCCGGAACTTGTGCTTTATGCTCCAGTTTCATCGGTATTAAGCGTAATCTGTAACAAAAATAATTCCACTTATTTCAGATTTAAATGAAACAAATCAATCAATCAATCATCCTCAGTTGATAAATCAATGAAAAATTGGCTAAGAATGATCTATAAAGATAAGTGATAAACGGTCAAAGTAATATTATCGGACCTTTCAGTATAGCATTTATTTATTTTCCTTTTTACATTTCAAAATTCGATTGTGATATTAAAAAAAGTTTACAAAATTTGATTATAAAGTTTGAAAAAGGTTAAAGTTCACAGTTTACAATCATTAAAAAAAGTCTGTGCGAAACGTTCGTCAAAATTTCATTAATCAAATTTTTTAGTAAAAAGATATTGAAATACTTAAATTTGATCACTTACTCTTCCAATGCTTCTTCAATACGTTTCGGTATCACTTGCTTCTGATATTGTATTTTTTGATGGACACATTGAGTTAGAAATGATTGTATTGTACTCGTATTGTCTTTTTGTTGAAAAATAACAATAATTTGCATGTGATATTGAGTTTCTGGTCGTTGCTCTTCTGAAAGATTATGTCATCTTTTAGGCTAGCAAGAATTTTAATCTATTAAATGAATTGTTAAGTAATTCTGATAAAAGATTAGGTAATAATGAGTTATGATATGATAAAATTTTCCTATTGTAACTTCTTCTATTCTGATAAAAGATTAACTACTAATGAGTTGTGATGTGATAAAATTAATCCTATTATAACTTCTTAGATTTGCTAATTAAAAGAAAATATCGTAAATCTATCTGATCTTTTTAAAACTGATAAATTGCAAATTATCAAAAAATATTAATATTTCTTTATTCCTTTCGAAATTTTTGAAACTCTTTGAATATTTAAACATTAAAATGAAGTAAATCGTTATCACAGAACTAAAATTACCATTATTTCGCATACCGCATGCAGCATACGACATCGTTGTTTTGATTAAAGTTGCTTCATGAAATGTAAAATAACACCTAAAACAAATGAAAATTGCTTAAGCAAATCAATTGATAGATGTTAACTTTTCAAAAATTCAAATTAAAGTTTGCAAAATTCCCAAAAATTAAATTCAAAATCAATTTAATTCAGTCAATCAAGTGTCAAAGTTCACTTTTCAGGATTCCAATGACACACAAGCACGCATATTACTCATTATGCAATGCATATTTTGGGATTAATTTTAATTCTACGACTCCGAAGCAATGAAATATGTAAATGAACAAACTCAGCAACAGATTTTCGATCACGAGCAAAAATTTGTCCGGTAAATGGAAATAGTGTGTTAATTTCGAATTGCAAACCATCTTCCTTACAGGTTAAACGAGCTTTGCCTGAAATTGAAATATTAGGAAATTAAGTTTGTCAAAAACTTTTGATATTGAAAGATAGATAAAAACAGAATTTTATCATTTTTAGAATAGTAAAGTATCATATTTAAAAAACTTTGGCAATCAATTTAATTAATCAAAGTAATCCAATTAATTTAATTAATTAACTTCAGTTTACAATATATCTAATTTACAGGACAATATAACATATCTTAAATTTTCTTAAAATTGAAAAAAGTATATAAAACATTAATTTCACCCCGTAAACGGTTAAGAACAATTCTGGTAGATGTTGTATTGGTATATAACGGTATTGAGATTGTTTCGGTTACATTGAATGATGGTGGATTAGTATATCTAAAATATATTATGAAATTTTTTTTAATAACAACTAAATAATTTGAATAATTGAAAAAAAGAGAAGTTAAGAAAATAAATAAATAAATAATATGTAAATAGTAAATAAGAACCGACAAATGATATTAAATAAAAATTTACGTTAATATTTGTGATTGTTGAGAAATTGTGGTGCTACTTGTGCTGACAATTTCCAATTCTTTCAAATTATATTCCGTATTCATTTCCATTCTAAAATTTGATGTAATTGTTGTCGTTGTTGTTGTTGTTGCTGTTGTTGTTGTTACTGTTGTTGTTGCTGCTGTTGTTGTTGTTGTTGTTGTTGTTGTTGTTTGAGAAAACGGTTCAGATAATAATGGTTTAATCGTATATTTCGTATTCGATATTTGATCATCAGTTAATTCCAAATGTGTAGTAATTGTTGTTGTTTCATATCTTTCAGGAATAACTTCAACTGTCGTATTTCGTGCTTGTTCCAGTGACATTTCATTAATTATAGTATTTTTTGTCGAAACTGTTGATGTTTCATCTATCGGAAATATTTGCTTATTTTCATTTGATATTTGCATGATACACGGGGAAACAGTAGATGTTGTTGTTGTTGTTGCTGTTGTATCTATCACTGTGATTTCAGGTACTTCAGCATATGTCGATTCTACATTTGATGCATAACTTGCTTCATCATCTTTCGTAGCCATAGTTGTTGCTAAAATAAATTCTACAAGTTTATTAACTCCTTCAACAGTTAATGATTTCATATAAAAATTAATTTAATTGGTAAGTGAACTATAATAGAGTTCAAAACCTGTACGACAGTTATATCGGATGGTATTTGGTGTTTGATGTTGAAGTATCTGAGAAATTGAATTTCTACTATTTCGTATAAAATTAAATTCTATAAAAATCTAATCATATCAGATTTCTACATCATTTACACGTTCCTTTTACTATTTGGCATACTTAAAATTAGACATTGGAGGATATCGTCTAATTCTAAATTCTAAATAGTTGGTTATGTTGAACTTTCGAGCATTTGAAGGATGAATATTCACCGATATTAGTACAATGAATTGGAATTCCCGGACTTTGCTCTGTGGAATCAGAGATTTTTTCATCGGAATAGTCAATTACAGGCATCACCGATGGAGGTCCTGGACCGGGCTCTTTTGCTGAAAATATATTTATAATTTACCGATAATTTATGTGATAATCCTCTAAGAGAAAAAGAGAGAAAGCAAGAGAGAGAGAAGGCGAGAGAAAGAAAGAGAGAGGAAGAATGAAGAAAAAGAGGAAAAAAATGAATTATGAATTTTTAGGAAAATCATTGATGAATTCAAATTTAATAATTTCAAATAATATTATCCTATAAAAAATTTATTAAAGATTAAGATTGTCAAGTAAAAATAATCTCTCTCATATTCCATTAAACGTCAAAAGAAAATGGGAACTAAGGCAGCAATTGAGTATATATTTTCTATTACATAATTACTTACTTATCAAAATAATCTGGATATGATTCATCACGATGATCCAATTACTTCCTTATTTTTATGATATAATAACAGGTTATCAGCATACCGGATAGCTGTGGTTCATAATCAGTTGCGGTAAGTTGAAGAGACGGATATGTAACAACATCGATATTCTCGAAATTAATCATTTCCTCGGATGTGATACCATGAATCATCTTCTCATTGACTTTATCATCATCAATTGTTGCACTCTAAAATAGGAAAAAAAGAATGAAATGAAACTATTAAAGTTTAAATATTAGCTATTTCAAAATGAGAAAGAAAATCAAATTTCATCAAAAAAAATCGCTATATTTTAATTTTAAAATCTCAATATAATATATTTTATTCGTCTTAATTTTATTCATTAATATATTTTATAGCTTATAAGTTTTTAAGTTATAAACTATAAAATTTTAAAATTGCAAATTACACCTCTTTTTATCAATCACATTATTTTCACAATTTCATCAATTTAGCAAGGGAAAAAGGAAAAATAAAACAAAAGTAAAGCATTATAGTTTCATTTCAAAAAAATGAAGAAATCTTTTAATGTAAATAAAAATACAAAGAAAAGTATCGAAGTGACAATTTTGAAAAATTCACGGAAACTGTTTGTTTTCATATTTTTACAATTTCCCTAATAAAAAATGAAAGATGAAAAAAAAGCAAAATAAAACCGGAATTATTTGTACTTCATTTAATTCATATATATAACCTGTATAGAATAGAATATAGGTAGATTATAGGCCTATATATTATTTACCTATTTGATATAGTTAGATTATTTGTTCAGTTGACATCGATGAAAAAATGAAGAAAAAAGAGGGCAACTTATCATCGAATTCAGTAAATGATATTTAAATTAAATTTCATTTTATTTGAATAAGCAAAGAGAAAAAAAATTTTTAAAATATAAAATAAAAAAATGGGAGAAATTATTAGAATTGGTAATAAAATTTGTTGCAAAAATTAAATACAAATTATTGAAATTTAGTGAAATAATAAAAATTAAATTTCGTAATGCGTACGATAAGATTTATCATTAAAAAGAAAGAGAAAAGAAAAAATGAAAGAGAGAGAGAGAGAGAGAGAGAGAGAGAGAGAAATCATTTGTTGCAAATATTAATTAAATGAAATGGGATTTGATGAAATTTTGTTATCATTTAATTTTTAAATGATTTTGTTTTTTCCACTCTTTTAAATTATTAAATTTCTAAATAACAAATTGAAGTGATGCATATTTATCTTATTGATTATCACTCTTCTAATTTCTCGTAAATAGTGTTTTTATAGGCTTATCATACTTTTAAATCATTAATTAGTGATAAGTCCTTAAAGTAATTAAAAAATTTTAATATATTATTTGTCTCCTTTCTTTTCTAACTTTTCATTTCTTTACAATCGATATTTTTTTCCTTTTTTACTTTGTTATAAACAAACAGTAACCTAATAGTTGAATGTAGTAGGCATGGATATGTATTTTAAAAGATCGAAACAAATCAAAAATTGATCAAGTCCGGTTTTATAAAATGAACAACAGCTACCCCTTTCCTTCTTCATGATATGCTCCGATACCGAAGGCATTTCCCCTCTTCAACTCTTCATCCATCCCGCATCCCGCATTCCCATAATATCCAATCACATCTTTATTGATGGCGGTTCACTTCTCCTTTTTCATCATCATCTCTTTAATCCATCTACCAATATCGTTGTTCTTGTCGTTGCCATCTACTATTACTACTATAACTACTACTACTACTCTAACATTATCTTGGAAAGTGTTCAAAGCGAAGTTTTATTCACATTGATCAGGCAAATCAGCAACAGCAAAATGCTCCACTTTCAATTGTATGCAAAAATAAACAACAGTCAATCATAATTAACAACAGAATCAATCCTTCGTTCTGCCCTTTCTTATGTCTATCAAGTACTCTCGCCCCCTCTCTCTAAAAATATCAACAAATTTATCAACTATTATCGATCATATGATAAATTATAACTATAACTGAACTATTCATATATTTTTACTCTAATCTATAATAATTCATAATTCATATAATTTGTCGTAAAGTTTGACAATACAACAATGTTCAAAATCAAGCTAATTATTCTGAAGATCATCCAATATGTGTTATGAATATGGCAATTAAGTTAAATTAATAATTTTGAAATAAATACAGTTTAAATTTCAAATTAAAATATTGAACTAATAGTTTAAAGTGAAGCTTTAACCATATCAAAATAAATAAATGATTACCGATTGTTAAGTAAGATTTCAATAACTTCTTCATTAATTGTTTTAAAATTTTCATTAATAAAATTTCTTTTTTAATCGCAAAAATTTATATAAATTTCTGAATATCCTACAACAAATTTATTTACACATTTCACATATTTCCAATAATAAACTTATAATTTTAAAACATATTTTGTAATGGAAATACAATAATTACAACTGCTATTATTATTGTCATCATTATTCTTATTATTACTATCAGTATTATTTATTACTATTTAATTATTTATTGTTATTTATTATTTACTTAATGTTTATTTATTATCATTTATTGTTTATTTATTATTATTAATCACCATTATTATCATTAATTATTATTTTTATTATTAACTGTTATTATTTTTAATTACTATTGTTATTATTAGCTGTTATCATTAATTATTGTTATTATTATTATTATCATTGATTATTATTATGATTAATTATTATTTTTATTGTCATTACTATTAATTAATACTATTATAATTTCATCATCTTTGTTATTTGGTCTATAAAAAAATTTGTTCTCATTAGAAAATATTGAAATTTCATCTTTATTTTAATTTCAAAAAAAGTAATATCACTACTGGATAGGGGGGGGGGAAGGAGAGGGGGGAAATAGATGATGAAGAATATTTTCTCCGTCACCTTTTCTACATTTTCCCTCCTATCGGACTATTTTCATTTCTCGACAATTCCCGTAATATCCAACCAGTAGAATAAATAAATATTTGTTCATTCCATTTGAAAATAAAATTTCGCCTTTTAAAACATTAAAAAATTCATTTCCCTTTTCCAATTGTAAAATTAAAATGCAAAAATTAAAAAAAAACTTAAATTACGTAGTTTTAAAATTTTATTATAATAATTATTGTAATATTACAATTATTACTAAAATTATTATCATATAATTACAGGTGCCCAGTAGTAAAGAGGAAATTTAGAATTTGTTAATTGATTATACAAAATGTTGTAAGAGCTATATATATTAATCAATTTTAACATTTATAATTAAGATTCATTTTTGGTTGCTGTTGTTCTTAGAAGCATTGCAATCATGATTCTAAAATCAAGAATCATGATTATGCAAATATATTATTTCAATATGTATAATTCTATTCGAACAGCTTCTCATCTGAATTACATATATCGTTGATTTTGATCGTTATAACAACAACAAAAAAAAAATTGGATGATAATAAAAAGATAATTTGTAAATGAAGTAACAATGAACTTTAATTATTTATCTGATTCCTGTATTCATTTGCAATTTATCACCAATACAAATACTACAATCTCATTAGAGGTCGATCGCAAATGGTTTTTAATTTTGTTATTTTCTATTTCAACCATAAATATCATTCGACAAATTCGAATTTCTTACATTATTATTCACCAATAAAGAATGATTAATTTCTCTTGTAATTACCATGAAATTCACTATTATTATTCATTCAAATTCTTTTCTTCTTCTTCTTTCTCGAAGTTTTGCGAAAGGGAAATGAAAGATAAATTTCGAATGATAATTTTTGTTTAAATGATAATTTTAGATTTCGCAATTTGATTATTCATTAATTCATTATGTTTGTTAAAGTTATCTATCTGTCAACAACATTAAATATTAATAAACAAACAAATATGCAAATATTTGTTTATTTATTAAAATCCAAATTAAATATTTTTTTTTATTAAAATATTGCAAAAATTATGAAATTTTAAAATTTAAAAATTTTTCGACAAATTTCTTAAAAATTTCTTTTTTTGTTGAAAAAAGAAAGAAAGGAAAAAAAGAAGGAAAGAAGATATTGATAGAAGAGGTTGATGATAAAGAGATGAGATAACAATGTAGGAAGTTGTTTGAATCGATCACATTCCATTATCATCTGATAGATTCCCTCTAACAAAATAATTCAATGAAAATGTTTTGTTCAACATTTAAGAGGAAGTACAACAAAATAATGAATTTCTTCTTTTTCCGCCTTTCATCTCTATCATTTAGGTATACTAACAGTTATTTCCTCTTCGTTTTTCCCATAACAAAATAAACGGTTGTAAAATAATACATAAAATTTGATGTACAGAATTTTCGACATATAAAAAAAGACTTTACAATCATAATTACCTTTTAAATAAGTTGAGAAATTTGAAAGATTGTAAATTAAGCATTAAAATAAATTATCGCAATCAATAAATTAGAGGTTACCTTAGAAAATTTTATTAATGAAAAATTTCTCAGAAATTTCTTTAATTAATTACTGAAGCAAATTTATAAAGAGAATTCTAATTAAGAAATCTTTTCTGTATTTAAATTAATATGAAATTGAAAAATTATTTGCTAATATTAGGTGTGATATGAATATTTTTAATTCAATCAATTTTTTTTGCTATTTCTTTTATTATTTTATATTAATATGAAAAGTATTAAAACAAAAAATTATTCCAAAGTATTAAACAAAAAATTATCTTTCCTTTACATCTTGTTTCTTCTTATTATTACTAATTATTATTATTGTTATTATTAGATTACTACTACTAATTATTATTAATATTATTATTGCTATTATTATATTACCAATATTATTATTACTATTATTATTATTATTATTATTATTATTGCTGCTGCTTTTGTTAATTTATTATCACAGCTATAGATCTTTATCATTATCTCAGTGAAAGAGATGAAAATGTGAAAAAATAAATAGATGAATAAGATAATATCGGTATATCAATATATTGTTATATTGATGTATTAGTATAATAAGGTATAATTCGGCATTTCTTATCATTCCTGCAATTTTGCAGGAAATCCTTCAGAAGATATGCAAAAAAGTTTGCTGCGCGACTGATAACTATCATATAATGTAAGAAAAAAAAGAGAGGTTGAATAGGGACGACTATTAATTAATCAATTAATTCAATTATATAGGAAAAACCGCTTAAAACAAAGAAAAAAATAATTGTCTTTTTTTATAAAAATTCATTTCATTTAAAAAAACAATTTTTTCTAAAATTTAAATCAATACATATGCATAGATACATTTATATCAGTGGAAGATATGATAAAGATAGAAATTATGAAGGATTATTTTGAATGAATTATTAAGTATTTGAATGCTCATGATCATGATAATGGAATTAATCATAATAATGGAATCACTGATATAAATATATAGATTGAGATTTAAAGAAAAATAGCTATTCCATTAAATCATTCAAATAAATTATTTCATCAAACTTCAAATGCTATTATTTTTTGATAATTTGAATTTCAGTTGAATATTTTATTTTGAAACAAATTTATGTATTTATTTGTTTGTTTCTTTCTTTCTCTTTTTTTTGTCTATCTTTTTCTTTTTCGTTAAAATTGTCGCAAAATAATAGTTAATGAAAATTTCCTTCAAATAATAAACATATATTTATTATCCCACATTTAAACAAAAAGAAGAGGTGAAAAAGAGAGACAGAAAAAGAAAAAGCAGAAATTCAAAAATTTCCATATTTAATGTTATAATTTTATTTCAATTTTGGCGTTGAAATAATTTGTCTCATAATTTTCAACAAAAAATTTCAATAACCTAGATTTTACGTTATCTATTACTTCAAAGAGATAGTTCATAAAAGAAATTATGAGATATATTGTTTTCTAACAACAATTATTATTATAGTAATAGGAATAGTAATAATAATAAACGATAAATATGATAATTATTATTATAATAATAGTATTAGTAATAATTATTATTATAGTAATAATAAACGGTGAATATGATGATAATAATAATAAATAGTAACAATAACAATAATAATAAACGATAAATATGATGATAATAATAATAAAACAAAACAGCTTCATACACTACTATTTAAGCCATCATTTTCCAAAATAGAGCATAGAGTGAAATTAATGAAAATTGATTGCTAATTACAATTAATTAAATCTGTTGTAGAATTTATAAAAAAGGAAGAATCATTCGAATTTCTTTTTCAATTCCGTAAATAATCAACTTATAATTACAAGTAAATCTTCAACTTCACGCCATTATGCTTTAATAAAATAAACAAATTTTAAATAATTAATTTATTTTTATAATTTTCTTTTTGCTTAAAAAAAAGTTTTTGTTTTTAATTTTTAATCTTTAATTAACATTGATAAAGCGATACCATTTTTTAAAATAATTATTAGTATTTTAATTATGGATATTAATATCAGAGAGCAAAAGAAAAATTGAAATTGAAAATAAATTTATAAATAAAAACTGAATATTCATTTAATATATATATTTGTAATTAATTACTAAAATAAAAGCATGCAGTAGTAAGTGAACATATTATAAAATTATACATTGTAGATGAAAAAATGAAAGTTAAACAAGTAATTAAATGATCGAATAATTCATTGAAGTTAAAACTTACCGACTGTAAATTATATTGTGATTCATAATGTGACGATGATGTTCGATCATCCGCAATTTCTGTAGAATAAGTAGAATAAACAGAAGAGGGTGATGAAAAGGTTACTGGTTCTTCATAAATTCCCAATTTTGGACCGAATTGTACCAACGGTGCTGAATGAAAATCACCATAAATACCGCGATTTCCAGAGGCTGATCGCAAATAATGCTTATTTTTGTCGTAGTAAGCAGCAGTTGAAATATGATTTGGAATGATATTTTCATATACACGATGGGTTTGCATTGCAGTATCAACAGGTTGTATGAAATCCGTCAATTCGGCACCACCAGCAAACGGTGGTATTGGTCCCACTTCGGGTAATTTCACACTGCCATATTCGATATGATTCTTTGGATTTGTTTGTGAAACGTGATAAGAAGTATCTATCGGAGACAATGGAATTGGTTTTTGAGGCTGCTGAACATCCGGTCCCAGTATCTTAATTCCAGTTTGCAATTGAGGAAGTTTCAGCGTGCTAACCACTTGTGGATTATGATTTTTCCTATTATTACTGCTGGAGGGATTGTTGCTTAGCAGAAGCAATGGTGCTAGTTGCCCATCATTTGTGTTATTTTCCCGCGGTATATACAATGATATGGCATCATTATTTTTCAAACAATCGCTACCATTACAATCTTGTCGATTTGTTAATCTTGAAAAATTTGACGGGATTAATTGTGAATGAACTTGTGTCAGAGGAGAATTAGTTAATGTTATATTTTGTGCTTGTTGGAGTAGGTTTGGTTTCTTTTGCAACGCTTGTTGCTGATTTCTCGCAATGGTAGCAGTTTGACCCGAGAATCGAAATCCTGCAAATTGATCCCTATTGGTTTGAATGCTTCGATCAATCAATGATGCATCGTTATACATGAATCTTTGACTAGTTATTATATCATTCTCATTTCGAATATCGTTGGCTTGTAAATCATTCAATTTTATATCTCTTTTTATATCATGCAATCGTTTGGTAAGATAATTGTTAGCATTTCGTCGTATTCGCATCCCAGCTAAAATAGTTTTTGAACCATGCTGGCTTGAAGATATTATCGTAGAGAATGGTGATGATGGAAATGGATCGGCAAATTGTATAGCCTCCACCTGAGTACCAATGATGACAGTTATTAAAATAATTAGAGTTGAAGGTACGAGTGATGTTAATTCCATCGGGAGTAAACGATGATGATGAAGCAAGGAACAGCAACGGTTGCCGAACATAGCACATGTTCCCCGTAATGCCACCGTCTTACACGATCGCATAAACGGAACACCAGCAAAAAGACGGTTCGTTAAATTATGTGTTGCTGTTGTCGTCGTGTGTTTTATGTTTTTTCCTTTCTTTTTCCTTTTTCTTTTTTTTTGTAAAATTACAAACTCTTTCTCTAACAACAATAAAAGTTCATTTGCATAACGATTCGAACAGTAGCACTGATAAGGATAAGAATGACACCTCGAATAAAACGCACTTTTAAATTAATAAATATGAATATGAAAGAAAATAAATGAGCCAAAAGGAATGAACTCCGTTTCGATCTTTTCTGTGTCGTTATTTCAATCGTTAGATGATATTGATAATGCTGCTGATAAGGAGGATATTGGTAATATGATTAATTTCAGTGATTGTAAATGCAGAAGAAGTTTTTTTTTGTTTTTTAGAAACTTAGATGTTGATAATAGCTGTGAAACAAAGTGATGATATTAATTATAAATGTAATAATAATCGTAATTGATAATAATAACGATTGTGTCAATAATGTAAAATTAGCGTAGAAGAAGGAAGCCTATAAGAAGCCTTGTAGTAAAATTATCAGGAAAATAATCGTATTTCTTGTGACGGAAAAAAATCAGAAAAATAAGTAAATTTCAAAAATTGTAATTAATTAATAATAGCAATAACAATACTAATTAGTAGTAAAGATTAATGAAAGAATTGGGAAGAAATTTTAAAAGTGAAAATAAAATTGTCATAGTAAGTACGAGTAAAATGATAGAAAAGTTGTTTAAAATGCCAAAATATAGCTTCGGTAAAAATTTTTGATAGCAGCAAATATGTTGTAATATTGATGATAATGTTGATTTTACGATGTTGATAATGCTGGTGATAATGATGATGTGATGATTAAAATAGTGATGCGGATGAATAGATTTTTCAGATGTATGGTAAATGTGGCTGGACTGGATAGATGATCTGGATAGGTGCGATAGGGAATGGTAAAAGGAATGGCATGCGATTACGACGAAACGAAACGAAATGAACAATTTAGGTATTTCTTAGTAATTCTTCTATTTATTGTCTCCGCTCCGCCTATCGATCTGCGATAGCGGTAAGACGTAAGAGCAAAAGGAATAGAAATTTTGCAAAATTGACAAAATTTGATAACATTTGCTCTTACAGTTACTCTTACTATTATCCAATGTATTTGATTATTTCATTACTTCTTTCAATGATGATAATAATAATAATATTAACAATATATAATAATAACTATAATAATAGATAATAATAATTAATAACTAATAATGAATAATGATATCAATAAATAATAATAGTAATAATAAATAATAATGATAATGAAAATTATGATAAAACACGAATAATGAGAGTGAACGAGAAAAATAATTGAAATTATTGCATGAATGAACATATCACTAATTTGAGGCAATCATAAATCTTTCTTTTCCAAAAAATTATAATTGAAACGGTCAAGTATCTTTGTTTTATTTCATACTGTCATCTGAATATGATCAAAAAATTATGAGATGAAATAAATGTATATTAAATGGCTAATCATAAATATCATATCACTCGATATGATATCATTTATTTGATTTTAAGCTAACTTTTTCTCATTGTTTTTATTTTCGTTGCATTTCCACTCTTTTCAAAATATACTTTGTAATAGCTATTTTTTAATTAGTAATTTCAATATCCTTTAAAAAGTTGCAAATTTAAAAATCTTTCAAAGAATGAAAAAGATGAGGAAAAGAGAGAAATAGGATAGATAAATGGTAATACGAAAGAAAGGAAGTAATTTTTAGAGTAAAAATTCGGAAAGGATAAGTTTAACGGGTATTTTAGATGATTGAAATGTGCTTACACAGGTATGTATCCAGTTGTCCTCAATCCAAATAACTGGTTTCATTCTATCCTATCACTCGTTTGCTATATGTCCTAATGACAATCGTTCCTTCACACTTCAATTTTCGACATTTAGCAATCGTAACAAAAGAATGGATTAAAATCATATTAGTAGAAATCTAATAAATATTTATTATATTTAAATTCATTCAAAATACTAAAATCATTTTTTATTTTTTTTTTAACAATACAGTAGTTGATTATTAATTCAACACAACGTCGAAATTCAACATTCCTTAACAGTTAACACTTTCAAATATCACAATTATTTCATATCATTTTTTATCTTCAATTGTATTGTTATGTTTACATTTCAGATATGAATAAATTTATCATTTATCATAAAATATAGTAAAATTTGTTTTTTTATAAGCTATTTCATTTTTTCCAATAATTCATTCCTTAAATGAAATTAAACAATTAAATTTATGCTTATTATATAATTTAGGAAATTGGAAGCTGAAATAATTGGCCTAAGAAAATTCATTGCAAAAAGAAAGTGAAAATTTCGTGGCAATTTATTTTATGAATTTTCAAATGAAATTTTTTGATTGCTCAGAAAGCAAATTAGATTTTATTTCTTAAAATACAATATGATAATGTCAAAATTCAAAAAACTTTTTGTTAGCAAAAAAAAAAATTAATTTTTGATAGGTACTATTAATGCCTTCATAGGCCCTAAAAGTCATTGCTAATTTGCTGTAATTTCAATTTAAATTCTAAATAAAATTTACATGAAATTATTTCACAATGATATTTTCAATATTTAAGAAATGATTTATTGAATCCATCAGTTGTTTCAAATTTATGCAATAATTTCTGATAAAAAATGACAAAATTTAAAAGGTCATTTTTTTATTTAAAAGGTCATTTTTTACCAAATTGCAATCGACGAACTATCTTTAACAGGTGAACTTTTTTGAAATTTACGTAAATAATTTAAATGCCATCTGAATTTGAGTTCTCCAAAAATCAGATAGCATTTTTTTGCCCTCATATTGGAAATTTTGAAATGCCTAAAATAGGTCGAACCATTCATTGTATATCATACAATGTATGAATAATCTTTTTATTTTTTCCTTCAAAAATTCAACCGATCATATTTAATTCAATCAAAAATTGGATAATGCTAGAAGATCGATTAATTTATAAAATTTTCATTTCTTTTTCGCCTTTTATGCAAAGTTTATGATATCCTATAAATTTCGTTTGTTGAAGAGTACCAAAGAGATTTATTACATCAATTATATGTATATCTATTAAATTGATTGAAAAAAGAGTTGAATATAGAATTATTTAATTTTTTTGAAATTATTTCATCTTTTCAACATTTCGCTAATTTATTTGAAAATGAAAGAAAACTATCGAATTTTTAATAAATCGAAATTTCTTTTTCTAAAATAAAAAGAAAAAGCTTTTCATTTGAAAAAAAGAAAATTTCGATTTATTTGTTGACAGAAATATATCCATCGATCCATCGATCCATCCATCGATCCATCGATCCATCCATCGATCCGATCTATCGACCCATCGATCCACCCATCGATCCATTCATCGATCCATTCATATGTCTACCTCTAATAAATAAATGCCCAAATGCATTCAATCAAATAAATATACCTCATTGCCTCGTTGTTGTTCCATTTTTATTTAAAAATTTACCAAACACTATCGCTTTCCTTTCTTTCCATCTTTTTTGAAAGAAATAAAAGATATAAATATCTATTAAATTTTTCAAAATATTTTTTTCGTTTTTAGTGAATAATTTTGAATGAATTTACGAAATTAATTATTGATTGTCATAGTTTCTGAATGGATGGATCGATGGATCGATGGATGGATAGATGGATGGATCGATCCCTCTCTTTTCCTCCAACAATTTTCAACAATTTAGAGATTACTATCAGAAAATAACAAATGAGAAGGAGAAATATCAAAAATTCATTTTTGATAATAATCTTTCATAATATTTCGTGAATATTTCGTTTTTTTTTATACTCCTTCTTAAAGTAAAGATATAAATGATAAGAATTAAAATATTTTAATTAATTAGTTTGAAAGTTAAATGAATGGATGAGAAGAGTTGGGTTACTTAATCAAAAATAATTTTGAAATTAATCACTGAAAAAATTTCATTTAAATTTCAGAATATAAATAATTAAAATATGCGAAATGGTGAAAGTTCTGTTTTTGTTAAATGAGAAAGGGTTAAGGGGTCAGGTTAAAAGGGTTAAGCTAAAGAATCTCAAAGGATTAGAAGTATAAATGAATGAGAAAGTTGAAAGACAAAAATTACGATAATTAATGAAAAATTTAAATTATAAATTATATAATGGAAATTATGTAATTGAATAATGGAATATATTGGAAATATATTTAATTATAAATTGCATAAAAGAATTAGCATAATTTCCTTTTTTTTGTTAGTGAAAATATTTCCCAAATAATATTTTTCGATATTCATATTAAAATGTCTTGAAAATGCATCAAATTATATTTATGCTATACATTTATTAATTACAACATACTAATTATAATTGTGATAAATCTTAGCAATGATAGCTAAATGAATTACTGATTAACTTATTATATTTCTTTCTAAATAACCCAATTGATAATGCTTTTGCATATCACAATGAAAATCACACAAAGATTTATAAAGAAATTTGCAGGAAAAAGTTTTATTTGAATATCTTTCTGAAATTCATTCAATTGTTATAAATTTAATTTAGGTAAAATTTGCCAAAGCTTTTATTTCATACTTCAATTTCTTTTCATTCTTTATCCATTAAAATTGATATATGCTAATTTCTCTTGATATCTCTTTTAAAGCATTATTTATTTAAGCAATATTTTCTTACTAAATCAATCATAGAGATGTATGATTTAATGATATCTGTGTTATCTTTCGTTTATCAGTACAATTCATTTTTGCACTAAATGTTACTTAAAGATTAATGGTATAATTTATAATATCATTTCATAATAGTAATAATAATAATAATATGTTGAAGCATTTCTAAATTACAAAAATCACCTAAATTTATAATATATAACATTTTATATAATATAATATATAACATTTATATAATATATAACATATTTGTTTTGATAAAACTTATTGTCAGTTGGTAATTTAAAAGATTCAAATAATATTTTCAGATTAAAAAAAAAGTGAAATGTTTGTTTAAAATAAATAAATAAATTTAATAAATAATTCAATAAAAAATGACAAGAAATTCAAGAAGGAAATATGAAGAAATATAGGAAGAAAAAGTAAATAATTAATAAAAGAAGTCGGAAATTTCCTAAATTAGAAATGAAAAGTTAATTTATCAGTAATTCATTTAATTCATTTATTCATGTAATTCATTTAATTCATTATCAGTAATTAATTTAATTTAACGATAACATTTTTTGTTTTTGTTTTTTTATATCGTTGAATATTCCTCAGTAAAATAAAAGGAAGAGGAAATTTTTTCTTCTTTTCATATCCTTCTATATTAAGGTCAATATTTGGTCAGTAATGGGATCAAATTTCGGATACGTGCAGAATTAATTGGAAATGATAAAAAAATGTTTAATAATAAAGAAATGTAAAAGAACTTCGAGAAATGAAGCCTCCGTATTCTGTAGAAGAATTAAAAGATCCCATAATTACTTACTTAAGGGTATATTTGTGGTACGTTGACATTTGAAAGTTATGAGCAAAAGTTTGGAATATCAATTGAATGTGGTGGAAATAATATATTTGGGAATTTTATCAGTCTCTTCTTATTGCTTCCTTTTTATATTACTGATATCGTCCGGTTGTTTTTTCATTTCAATATCTCATTAGATTTGCATTTCACTGATATCAAATTTGTGATTGGTACTAGTATAAATGTTTTTTTACTTATCGAAGATTATAATGGGATGTCGATTATTTGTTGATTCGCCCTACATTTTTATTATTTATCGTAGATAGTTTACGTCTTCCTTCAGAGTCTTAGTACCACCTTTTATTGAAATTGTCAGTGGTTTTAATTGTTTCAGGAGGTTAGTACCATGCATGGCATTGTTCCATTGAAAAGGTTGTGCAAGAAGCGATTTTGCAACATAGCGGTTATTTAGCCATTCAAGGACAATGGCAAGTGGTCAACGAGAATGAGGATGTGACAATGATGAAAGATCCACCATTTTCCAATGAAAAAGATCGTTAATGGTAACCTTTTATAGGAATGAGAGATGATTTTGAAGTGACTCATGAAAGGAGATAAGAGAAGATGATGAGATGCTGATTTCTGAAGCTGACGGAAAGAGTGGAGGGGTTGTACCGGTTTTCTAAGAGCTGATACTGTAAGTTTTGCAGTCCTATTTTATCATCCGTGTACTTTAATGTTAGGATGTAAGATGCTGAAATGCTAAAAATTTTCACTGCTTTTTAATACAATGAATTTTTCAGAAATTTTGCTTGTCTTATTGCTTTAGACGGTTGAGAACGGCGTTGCCACTAACAACAATGCAGTCGCGCATTCCGGCAACCTTCAACTTACCATCAATTGAAGGTTTGTCGGATTAATTTGGAGAGCGACTACGAACACCACTGACGGACTTTTACACAATTACAAGGAACGAGTTAGTATGCATTTCTTCTATTATGAAATCGTATTTTGAACTTTTTAATTTTTTTGTTTTATTTTGGGAGAGCTTTCTGTGATACGGTCGATAGCAATGAAGGCTAATGGAGAGGTTTATTCACGTTAAAATTAACAGAAAACATCGTCAATTGATTTGATCACTTGGATAACTCGGGAGTGTCTGTTGAGGTAGCAGTGATTCAGACGAGTGTAGATGATAAGACCGCTTTGCTTCAGACAGTAAGTCACACTGGAATGTGCTTCTTTCCAGTTGGGTAAGGGGAAAAGAGCAAATAGACGGATGAACGGTTAAAAACGGATTGCTTGAACATAAAACCGATGGTAAAAGAGAATTATTTGAGGGTAATCATTTACAGTATTCTTTAGAAGAATAAATTGAGATATTAAACAAAACATATCAAATTAAATTACAAAGAAATTATGGCAAACGTTTGACTAATAATTTGTGATAAACAATTTTTTTTCAGCATTAATACATTAATATTTTAACATTAAGGAATATCATAAGAATAGTATTATCTTCTTTGCGTATCTGTTTGGTTGAGGCCGCAACTACAATTCAGTAAAAGTTGTACGTGCATGCCATATGTTTGGTTGAGGCCGCAACTACAATTCAGTGAAAGTCGTACGTGCATGCCGTATGTTTGGTTGAAACCGCAGCATTAACTCAATGAAAGTTGTACGTGCATGCCATTGTTTGGTTGAGGCCGCAACTTTAACTCACTAAAAGTTGTACGTGCATGCCGTATGAATGCTTCGCAAGAATGATATGTTTTGGTATTGGACGATTTTTTTCACGTTTATAAATTTAAAATGATAATTTTTTAAAACGATTATCACATTGTTTATCATTTCTTGCAGATTTTCATCAAGTCACGCTCTAAAAGGATAGTATTCAACAATCAAATAAAATATGAATTGGAATATTTTGGTAAATAAATGGCTTTAATTAAAACGGCTTAAGTTAGCTTAGTAATATAATTATGATAAATTTATTTTGCTAATTAGGGAATAACTTTTAATTACAAATATGTTTGGAATTAAATATAACGAAATTAGGAGGATCTTATACTGTAATAATGAAATTATTAAGTAATAAGTTACATTATAATAATTTTCAATTTTTGATTCATTTTCAAAAAACAAAGTCAAAAATTAAAAAAATGATATTTAATGATTTTTCTACGATCTGAAATTTATATTCATTAATGGAAGTGATAAATATGACATTTTATATTTTCAACAATGGCAATTTTCAAATTTATTAAAATTAGAAAATGATTAACAAAACGAAAATTGAACTAAAATGATTGTCATTTTAGTTTAAAATGATTGTTTGTTTAATTAAAGGCTACCTAATTAAATTAATAAAACAATAATTTAAGTCTTAATGAATTGCATTTTAAATTGACATAATTTGTTATACATTTTGGGAAATTTATGTAAAATTAAAAAAAGTGAAACAAGAAAATTTACGAAAAGTGGACGAATGAAAAGTTTCGGTTTTGATTAGAAATAGAAATGAATATGAATTTATTAGGATAAAATGGAAAGTTTTATTTCTATTTCAGTCCGATAGTATTATCCTTTAGGTGAATGAATTACCATTTCAACAAACAAATAAAGAAATAGCGAAAAAGAATTTTCTTTGTAACAAATTTAATTAAACTTATTATCGAAATTATGATTGCTTAATTGGCAATTAAATTTCTTCAAAAATAAATGAAACATTTTATAGAAATCATTTCGAAAATTTTAACAATTGCGTTCATTAATTAGATGTGCATTGATTGATGATCTAATTAATAGTCAGTTAAATGATGAATCAAATCCATTGATAACCTGATAATAGCTAAATAGTGAATCAAATTCGTTGATAATCTGATAATAGCTAAATAATGAATCATATTTCTTCATTCGTTGATAATCTGATAATAGCTAAATAATCAATCATATTTCTTCATTCGTTGATAATCTGATAATAGCTAAATAATGAATCATATTTCTACATTCGTTGTTAATCTGATAACAGCTAAATAGTGAATCAAATTGCTGCATTCGTTGATAATCGGATAACGATGAAATGGGAAACAAAATATCTGCACTAATCAAAAATCTGATAACAATTCAATGGGAAACAAAATATTTGCATTCTTAACAGTTTGATAATAATTGATTTGCATTTATTAGTAGATAATGAAAGCAGTCATTCCATTTATTTAGTCATATTTGGGAATATTTCAAATACTAATCAAATAATACGCAAATGTTTTTCTGTCACAAATTGATTTCTCCTCTTCATTTTTTACCGTTTTCCAAATTATTCGTTTGTTTTTTTTTTTATGCCGAAAAAGCTATATATTTATAAATTAGCATTTATACATAAATTAATTGAATGAGAAAGTTTTAACATTTGCTGATAATCTGATATAAATGATAAAAATTAATTAATTAATCGATGATTTATTAGCAATTAACAATGCAATTATTTCATCAATTATCTTGTCATTTAATCATAACATAAATATTACAAATGCAAGAATACCAAAATGATGTGTTAATAAAAGATAAGAAATTATATTATCTTCAATAAGTAGTACATATTTGTTTAATAATTTGTATTGTTTTTTTTGCTTTGAAAAAATGTTTCTCAAATAAATTAGTCGATTTAAATATAATTTTGATATTTTGCAAATGTGCGATTATTAATTTATCATTTCATCCAATTTCTTTCCTTCTCTCTCATCGAATTTTTGTTGTTCGTATTCCTGTGATACAAATGTTTGCACTCGTTTTCCAATTGGTTTGCCTTTACTATCACGAGCTTGTGCAAAGCCTATCTGAGATTTTCCTACATCGAATACGGTGTAATAACGCCCAATGAATACATCACCAAGAATCCATAATTCTCCCACTCGTTCCGGCAAATCAATACCCATGAAACCGGAAAGGCAAATCGATTTACCCTTTGATGTCACCTTCAAATATTTAAAAAATTCATTTGATTGTAAAAATTCAACAAAAAAATACAAAATTAAAAAGGAAACTTTTTTTGTTTTCAGAAAAAACAAAACCTAATTTTGATTATAATTGAAAATTTTCCGTAAAAGTTAAATTTCATTTTAAACAGTTTTATTTTTCATATTTTATAGAAGAATCAGTTGAAAAAAAAAATGTTAAACTTACATTCAAAACATAATCTGTTCCTTTTAGAGTATAACTTTTGCCAGCAATAACAAATGTAATTTCGGGTAGAGATGGTACTTTATAACATGGTATGATATATTCACCAGCATAGACATATTCTGCACCAATGTATTTTTGAATAGCATCAATTTGACTTTTTGGACCAGCAATTAAACTTGTCCCTGTATCTGCTATAGCCTGAAACCAGCATATTGTCATTTTTTTTTATTTGACGTGAAAAATAAATTATTTCTTTTAGTACGAATAATTAATTAATTATCTAATTTATAATGCAATAACATCGAAATGATTAATTTCGAAATTATTATTATGCAATTTAAGCAAATATAAACATCCAAAAATTGTATTACTTATAAAATGAAATTATATTATTGTTGAAAACTGAATGACAGTTAAATCGCTCAATTAGAAAATGTTTATTTTATCATATTCAAATTATCAACAAATTATCAGTTATCTTTGTTTTCTTTTTTTTGCAACAATTTAAATAAAATCAAAAAAATGCATTACACATAAATGATGGAAAAAAGCCATAGATTCTGTGTAGAATGAAAAATGATTTTGAATTTTGATTTAAGTTTAATCGATATAGTTTAATCGATGCTATAATCGATATATTTCATTACTAATTTATAATGCAATAACATCGAAGTGATTAATATGTTTTTTTATTTATTTTATGAAAATGACTCATCGAAGTGTTGGAAATGTTACTAATGTTTAGTAATATTTAATAAATCCTTTACACCAGCAAAAAGAAAATGAAAATTAGATTATCAGACAAACCTGACATCCTTTAGCACATCCAACTGTTTTGCCTTCACCCTGTATCTTATCCATTTGAAATTGCCAGTATCCATGACTTGATACTGGTGTGTATGTGATTGGTGATACAAATCTATTTTCATCAATACCACCGAATGTAATTTCACCACCAATTTCTTCATTCGGATTTCTAGGAATATTTTAATAATAATAAGGAAACAATACAATGACATTTTAAAATGATAAATGAAAAGTAAGCCGAAAAATTTTTTAGTAGGATAAAATATATGAAAGAAGAAAGAAAAATTCGAAATGCTTACGTAAATAATATGCTAACATTTATAAAATTTTGACAATTTAATTTAAAAAGAAAATTTACAGAGAAAAACAGCAAATTCAAATAACCTAGCAAGCCAAAAAGCAAATACTGGCTCTCGGACAACTTTCTGGCTAATCATTGTATTGAATACCGGACTTAAACCAAGAACCGAAATTTCCGGAAATGCCATACCCAAAATACCGTCAAATTTAGCTACAACAAATGTTACACCCGGTTCTGAAGTTGCTTCAGCAAAAGGTTGCTCCGTAACACAAATATTGGCAATCTAAAATCGTTCTCTTTTTTCGTCTTAATTAAACAAATTTTATATAAAATACAAAATGAATAAGTAAAAAAGAAAAAAGACATCCTAAGAATTTAAAATAAGAAGAATGTATTTAAAAAAATAAAATGTCATATTTAAAGTATAAATTTAATTAAAGAATAAATTAATATCGAATATAAGAAAAAAGCTATGTGAGTAATTAAATTCCTATTAACAACCTATAATATATGTTATACATACACAGACGGTATCTGTTGAAATGAACCCTTTCATTGAACCTCTTCCGTATTGAATTTGTATTTTTCTACCGTCCGGTTTATATGTTGACGATTCTGTTCCTTTGTATTTGTTGTGCAACACTACAAAGGAAATGAAAAAAGATAAACACAAATAGGTTGCTTTTTCTGTAATCAATTTAACCTTATATACAAAATTCTGGATATTACGATAACAGTAATATTTCCATTTAAATTTAACTAAACGAAATAAAATATTATTAATAATCGAAATAATATTAATTAAATTTTATCGTTGAATTTTATTAATTAAAATGAAAAGTTTTATTATTTTATGCATTTTTACTAAGCAAATTCAGGTATGAATTGAAATGAAACTTACAACATGCAACATCGAAATAGGGACATTTTACGGAAGGTACCCAAAGATTCGATGAACCGGTATCGAAAACAACGCTAAAATTCTGAGGTGGTGTACCGATTGAAATTTCACCATAATACTGAGCCTATAAAATTAGCTTCGTTTTAAAATTAATTAATAAATTAAATTTTTATATATTTGTTTTATTTGCATGCAACCAAAGATTTAAATCAACAGCTTTGATATTATATTTTCAAAAGATTTAAATTTGAATAATCAACAAATTCATAGATCAAATTAAATTTGTAAATTTTTCTCTACGAAAATATCATGCTAATATATCACTTACATCCATATAATTTTTAAGCACTTCATCAGTTTCACCCATTGTATTTAGCTCGAAAGCAGAATCGGTATCAAGTCCGATTTTATACTGAATCTTTTTCCGTTGAATTTGAAAATTGACCAATTCGCTGTATGCTTCCCATGAATCAGTTTGTATAAGTTTTGTACGAATCGAATCCTGTTTACGCAGCGTTATCCTGAATTACGCTTTCTGATTCTGACATCGATTAACGTATTTTTGAATAGTGATCTTTTGCAATAAATAATTTCGTAATAACAAATGAAAAGTATTTCGAAAAGAGATCGTAAAAAACTTTTTAAAAAAACTAAAGAAAATTTTGACAAAGAAAAAAACGTGAACTTCTGTTTGTATAAGTTGAATGTCATCCATTCCGGAAGAGTTGAATATAATCAATTTATCGAATTAAATATTTATTATACATTGACCTAATATAAGTAAACCTGCTGTCCAGTTTCCGTTATTTTCTAAAATTCTTAAAATCAGTTCAGGTTTTTTTGCCTTGAATTTTCCTTCCGGTTTTTCAAGAAAAAAACGTTTTTGGATCATTTAGTCGACGAAATTATTTGTTACAAATATTTATAAATTGTATTTGATATAATAGAAAGGAAAGTTTAACGAACAATATATTTCGTTTTACCTTTTGTTACCTATTTCAATTAATGAATTATTTACACTTCACTGAATAATTAAGTTCATTTTCCTATTTATTTATATCGTATAATATTGATTAGAGCAGTTATTACAATAAGCATAAGCTAATAACTTCACGATCAGTACACAACAAAAAAAGTATTCTAATTTCATCAAAGATAGGAATGTTATGTTATCCGAAAAGTTTTAATTAAAATTTCTTTCTTAAAACAATAAAATTAAAAATCAAAAACAAAACATTAAAATTAAAAAAATGAAATATAAATAAGTTATTGTGAAATATTTTTTTAATTTTTGAAATGATAAAATGAAATAAAAGAAAGAATTAATTAATTAAATAACCTTGTGAGATGACCTTCTTCGGTGGCAGTAACAATTTTATTGCATAAAGCAATAATTATAAGAAGGATGGGTAGAGAAGTTGTGAGCATCGCTGTGATGATATTGTGACCTCTGATAGTCGTTACCATCTCTTAAAGAAGCTCAGATGGAAGAATGGATTTGCCTCTCTCCCTCCATTTCTTTTCTGGAGGATCTTTTTGAATAGTTAAGAGAAATGAAATAGAGAGAGAGAACGAAAGAGAGAGAGAGAGAAAAAGAAAAAAGGGAAAAAAAGGGTGGGAAAAGGGAAAGGTTGGTCGGTCAATAGCTGATCACAATTTGATAGCATTATTGGTTGTTCATAATGCTAGTGATAATAATGATAACAATAGCACTGCAACCTTGCAGACAGGGAGACAGACAGACACACACACACACACACATGCAACATACATTACATTACATATATATATATAATGAAATAATGAAATTTAATGAACTAATGAAAGATTATATATTTACTATATATAATATAATTTTAAGAGAAAACTGTAAACATACTATGCCATCAATTTTGTTTATTTCAATTTTCCAATATTGAAGAAGCAAGCAATTGATGATAAATCGATTGTTAATTCTGGGAGATATAATATATTATGATAGTGTTTGATATGAAGATAGCGATTCTGGAAGACTAATCTTCAGAGATATATAGTAATTAGTTAATGATAATTATATCAGGTAAGCAAAATCATTCTCATCTTTAAATTAACTAAAATCAGCAAAACCATTCTCATCTTTAAATTAACTAAAATTAGAAATTAACTAAAATCTGTAATTTAGATATTATTTTATATCATAATAATATTTGTGATTTTGAAGTAGCGATTAAATATTATAAATTTTAGGAAAGCTGATAAATTAAATCGATAGATTAAATCAAATGAGATAAATTAAATTCTATCAGTTAATTCATTCATAAATTTGAAACTGTTAACAATTATTTTCATTACAAATTGAGACTATTTATTTATATATTATTATAAATAATTGACAACGATGAAACTAATTAATAAGTACTGTTTCTGTGTTAAATGAAATTGAATCGATGATAATTCACAGCTGTTCGTTATTTCATTATCCCAAAGGAAATAAGCTAAAGTAATTTGTCTTAACAAATAATCTTAACTTTCCAAAAATTTTTTGTTGCTATCAAATAGCAACAAATAATTCCCAAAAAACAATAATGCAAAAAGCAACCAAAATTTAAACTTTTGTTTTTAACAAATTTTGCAACCATTTTTTTATTAAAAAAAATTTGACAAATATTTTTATGAAAAATGTAAATTTCGTTCTTTAACAAATATCGCATATAATTACTTTAAACTATATTATATATTTATATTATAAATATGTTTATCAAAATCAAACTGATACGATATCATTAATTGTTGTTAATTGCCGCTTCTTATCACCAATATTATCAGATATTATAATTCCTTATTTTGTGCAAAATTTAAAAAGAGAGCAATATTATTTATTAAAATTATTATTTTACTTTTGAATCATTTTTTTTACCCTTTAACCTTGTTTATATTAATTTTTTTTAATTAGCAAGATTATCTTCAACTACCAATCGGATTATTATTAATTTCTAATTTTAAATTCATTAATTGTAATGTTGTAATTTCATTAGTTAATAAATTTACAACTTCTTGTTTGATTTAAAATTTTCACTTTACGATGAGAGTTGTTAATTTTGCTAAATATTTATTAATTGATCTTCTTTGTTTCATTGAATGTATATCTTATAGTTGCACAGGTGGGATTTATTTTATTGCTTCATTTATCAAATTATCATTTATCAAATTATCACTGATTCTTACACTTAGCTTCATTTTTAATCAATTTTCTCATCTTAGCTTTATTGATAAATGAAAATTCACAAAACTTAATGAAGTATTAATGATAAGATAACGAAAATAATAATGATAATAATAATTACTACTGTAACTATAATAACATATGAATGTGGTAAAAGAAGTGATAATTGCAGTCGTAATGAAAAATATTTTACTGTTAATAGTAACGATAGTAATACTAGAATGATAATCAATCAACTGATCAGTATTATTCATTGAAATCTCCTAAAGTATGAAAGAAAGAACCGAAGAGAAAAAGGGTACGCGCCCTCTGTGGGACTCGAACCCACGACCCTCAGATTAAAAGTCTGATGCTCTACCAACTGAGCTAAGAAGGCCCCAAGGACCACTCAAAATTTTTAACTTAGAAATTTATTTCGAAATATGCTAATTATTTTAAAAAATTAAATTTGTTAAAAAATATTTCATTCATACATTCTGTATATATTTTGTACGTAAAATGTCTTATTTACAGTATGCTTTTTTGTAAGCAATATTTTAATGTATGCATAAATTACATATTTCAATTATTTATGCCTTTTCTTTGGCGATATTCAATTTAAATTTATAATTTATTTCATTAGCTTATTTTAATTATATAATTGTTTAAATTTCTTAAGTCATTAATTATAATGTAAGGTATATATTTGAAGAGATTGGTAGAATTGATAAAATAGAAGAAATGAAATGAAGAAATAGAAACAACTGTTATGAAAGCTTTTCGGTCATATCACACCATTACATCAAGTCATCCATCTATCTGATCTATTCAACTATCTATCCAACTATCTATCTATCCATCCATCTATCGTTCCATCGATTAATGAAGTAATGAGTAATGCTAACAACACATTCTGTTGTAATATTGTCAGTAGCAACAATTGGAGATGAAGAAGAGAATTGAGGAACGAATCAATTTTTCACTAATAATTCTGTTTTGTCTTCATCATACAATTTTATCAATTGTTGCTTTCATTAGAATTCATTTTTATTCTTTTCATTAAATGATAATTTAAAAATTTAATTTTGCAAAATTTATTCGATTGTTTTAACTTGATTATGAAAATTATTTAACTATGCAAAATTAGGAATTTAATTTTGCAGAATTTATTCTATCGCTTTAATTTAATTGTGTAAAATTATTTAATTATGCAAAATTAAGAATTTAACTTTGCAAAATTTATTCTATCGTTTTAATTTAATTATGTAAAATTATTTAATTATGCAAAATTAAGAAATTAATTTTGCAAAATTTATTCTATCGCTTATTATATATTAGCTTATTATATATTAGCCAATATTTTGTGTACAAAAAAAATCATTCCATTTTAAATTTTCATTTTAGTGAATTAAATTTTGGTTGCAATTTCTTCAACGGTACTACTGTATTTTCAATTTTTCGTGGATAATTTTTAAGTTAGCCAAAATGGTATTCCAACGAACCGTTAATTATTTCATTCTTCTCCATGTTATCGCTATTGTTTTCCTCATCAAACAGTCATTAACAGATGACAATTCCGGTTAGTGCAGCTATTTATTTCCTCAAATTTACCGCACATTTTCTTAATTCCGGTACATAAATCAGTAATCGAAATGCTTTTGCTAAACGATGGAAATAAAACGATTGCTAAAACTTTTCCTTTTTATCATTAATTCTTTTTTGAAATCTTATCATTAGGCCATTAAATAAAAATCTTATCATTTAAAAAAAGGAATTCTTATCATTAAAAAAAACCTTATCATTAAACAAAATAAACCTTATCAATAAACAAAAAAAATTCGATATTTTAAGAAACACATTAAATTTGAATATGCTTATTTTCATTAACCATTTTTTCTTTGGAATATTGAATTTTTTTTATTTGTTTCAGCTAATTATAATTAAGTATTAAAACAATGGATGTAAATAGTCTAAACGATTTATTTGTAAAAGAATAATTTATTTCTAATTTGAAATTATTCAAAATATTTCAAAAAATTTTAAATTTTTATTCGGCGGATCTTTTTAATGTTTCCAACATTTTAATTTCTTTTAAGATTATAATTTTTTTTAAATTATTATTATCATTTTAATAGATTTCTAAAAAGTAATATTAGGAATTTTTAATATTAATATTTGTTTCTATTTGAAATTTTACTGATAAATAAAATAATATTGGAAATGAAATAAGAAATTAGCATATTTTATTATATTGTATTGTAATATTTCATTATCAATAATTAATTTAGATAATTATTTAAAAAGAAAAATATTTAAATTCTTAATTTTGTTTTAAGCTATGACGGATAATGAGAGTATATCAAATACTAATGGTGTAACTTGTGTAGCATGCAAAATGACTGTGATATTTTTCAGGTATCTCATTTATATTTTCTATTATAATTTCACCTTTCACCTTTCACCTTTTTTCATTAATTTATTTAATAAAAAGAATTTTTTAAACTATTAATTAGTTCTTAAAAGTAAAAATTTTGATGAAATCGAAAAATGAAAAAGAAATGAAAATTAATTATATAAAGTATAAAAACAATAAGAATTGAAACAATTAACGATTTCTAATAATTAAAAAAAGAAGTTATTTTGAAGGAAAATTTTAACATTAATTAATTAGCATAATGAAACATTGGAATAAAGTTTTAATAAATTTATTTAAAAAAAAAACCACCAAAAATATTTCTTACAAATTGTATTAATTTACCGATCAATATATGAACAAAATCGGACCCGCGATTCATTAATTGGTATTGCAACATTTATTTGTCAATATTTTGTGCATTACGAATCATTGCTATGTCGTAGCTTAGCTAAACAATTTCGGGTATTATTTTCATCTTTCTTTTCTTTCTATATTCGAATTATGCTTATTAATAATACACTTATCAATTATCATTATGATTATTTTAAGTAATTTAATATAAGTGTAAAAGTCAAATATATATTTTATGAGTACTAATAAATGTTATATAATAATTATCAATTATTGTAATTATTTCAAATGATTTAATGCTAGTAAAGAAGTCGAATACATAGTTTTATGAGTATTAATATATATTATATAATAATAATCAGTAATCATTATGATTATTTTAAGTAATTTAATATTAGTAAAAAAGTCGAGTACATATTTTACGAGTATTAATAAATATTGTATAATAATTATCAATTATCATTTGTGATTATTTTAAGTAATATAATATTAGTATAAAAATATATTCCTTATTTTACATTTACTTGCTTACTTCCTTTGCATATTTTAAATTTAATTAATTTAATTTAAAAATTATTGCTATAAAAATATTACTCAAATAAGTTTTATAAGACATATTTTGGAAATTTTTATAAACGAACAAAAATCTTTTTTCAATTTCTGTTTTTAATTTTAGGAAGAAATCTTATATGTTATTGATCAATTAATTCTACAACCTGAAGCATTATGCTCAATGTTTATAAAACATTGCAAAAATTCAAGAATGGATACATCATTGTGGAATATCGCATTGCCACCAAAACAGCCAGGTTGTAATTCAAAAATTCAATCAATAAAATATGTATATATATATAATGTAAGTAAATTATATGTATATGATATATAACTGCTTGTTTTCTTGAAATTTCTAAAAACTCCTAAAATTATTATCAAAATTTGATGAGTAATAATCATTTTGTTACTTTTAACTATTAATATTTTATGAAAGGAATAATTAACCTGTTATTACCTTAAATAATTTAGATCAAAAATATCCAACTTATCCGGCTATAAGAGAGAAAAATTTGCGTGTATTACATATTACTGATTTACATCTCGATCCAAAATATGCAGCAGGTTCGGAAGCTAATTGTAGCAGTGAACTTTGTTGCCATATTGAAACGGAATCAAATGGTAATTTCTATATTAATACTTAATTTGAAATTAAGCGAATTAAAAATTTTGTTTCAAATATTTAAAATATCCATTTTATTGAAGGAAACTAAATTAGTTATCGGTTAAATTATTTCATTAATATCATGAAATAATCGATAATTATTCAGAAGGCAATCATAATTTTAATGATTACCGTTTATTCTCAAATATTATTCTTTTCTAGTCATAAACGAATGAATTATTCATTGCTAAAAGTATATATTATACGTTTCAGGAACAAGAATAAGACAGCCATCTGGTTACTGGGGTACATCTGCCGCATGCGATATGCCTTATCGAACGATAGAAAATATGCTGCAAAATATTCAAAAACTTGATAAGGTTGTTTATTTGTTGCTAATTTGTAATTATAAAATTATTCATTCATAAATTATGACCAACTAAGTTTAACATATTTTAATTTTCGTTTTGTCTTTTATCATTTCCTTCATCCTAATCAGATTTTAAGTTTTACTAAAATATACAAAAAAGATTTCATTCTTTGAATTACCACTTTCTCGCATCACATCAATTGCCTAAGAATAATATTTAATAGATATTAGTTTCGTAATAATTGAATAGTTATTATTAATAATTAATCGTTAATCGATATAGCGATATTTAACAGCTGATGGTAATATTCAATGTTTAATTGATAATATAATAAGTAGCGGATCATTACTATTATTATTTTATTATTATAATATCATAATTGTTTCATTTTGCTATCGATTTACTATGAATTTGATGTTATGATAAATAATGATTAAATTATTTGCAAACTTCAGATTGATTATATATTGGTCGGAGGTGATTATGAATCACATATGGATTGGGCATATACCAAAGAAAATCACTTGAAAATAATTCGAAATCTTTCGACACTTTTGCATAATTACTTCGAGAATACACCAATCTATTGGACATTGGGTAATCATGAAGGTGTTCCCGTTAATAGGTTTTATTTTCTTCATTGGCTACTTTTTTTAGAAAAAATTTTTATACCTAAAAAGTATTAAAATGGCTAATACAAGAATAAGTAATAGAAATATTAAGAAATTTAATCGATATTGCTATCTTTCCTTACTGGATTTCCTTTTCTATTAATAATTATAATTTATAGCTAAATATCATTCATATCATTCATAATCAATCATAGCTAAATAAAAACAAATGGTGAATTTAAGCGTTATCATAAAATACGCATAAAAGAAATGAATTAGAAGTGTGGAAAAAAGAGAGGGAGAGAGATAAAAATAAAAACAAATGATAGTTTTAATTAATTTCAAAAAAAAATTATGAAATTATAAATATGCAGTTTTGCACCGCGTTATATCCCGGAGAAGTATCGTTCACAATGGCTGTACGATGAGTTGGAACATATGCAAAAGCCGCTTCTTGATATGAAATCAATTGAAGATGTTAAATAGTAAGTTTTAAATTTAGAAATATTTAATAATAAGTTTTAATTTTAAAACAATTAACTTTTTTTTTCTTGTTTAGAAAAATTTTAAATTTTAGCCGCGGTTCTTACGCAGTACAACTTCATCCAGGCCTAAGACTTATATCATTGAACAGTGCTTACTGCGAAACTTCCAACTTGTAAGCATAATTCATTATTTTTTGTTAAACATATTAAGTGTGATTATATTTAGTGATAATGGTGAAATGATAATAATGATAATGCTGATAAAAAAATATAAGTGTGATCAAAATTAAAACAATTATCCATTAAATGATGTAATGATAAAATGTTATAATGTTTATCATTGAAATCATTGAGATCACTTACCAAAATTCGTGATTTATGATTGCAGAATAATAATAATAATTAATAATATCATTATTATCATAAAAAAATTATTAATGAAATCATGGTAATAATTATATTTGATATTATTTAATCATTTATTACATCCAGTTATTGAATACTTTTAGTGGTTTTAATTAATTTTGTCGAAACAATAGTTAATTTAGTTGGTTACGCATTAATGAAACGGATCCGGATGGCACTTTAAGTTGGTTAGTTGCGGAACTTAAACAAGCGGAACATGATGGTCAATATGTGCATATTTTATCACATATACCACCTGGTGATGGTGAATGTCTGGAAAGTTGGGCCAGAAATTACTATAAAATTATAGCAAGGTTTTGTTTATTCCTTTATTTATTTTTTGGCCAATTATTTATTTATTTATTTTTTGGCTAATAATTATTTATTTGTCTTAGCTAATTTTTAGTTTATTTTATTTATTTATGTGTTTATTTTGATTTTTTTACAATTCAATTATTTTATATATTTTGTTTGCTTATTAAATCTCTTCTAATAATTATCTCTTGTTTTAACTCATTTATTGTTTAAATTAGATTTCATTTCAATTTTCAGATTTTCAAAAACGATTCAAGCACAATTCTTTGGTCACATTCATATTGATAGTTTTACAGTATTCTATGAAAATATGAATGATGATTCAACAAAACCAATTAGCGTACTTTATGCAACACCAAGTGTGACAACATTTAAATATCTTAATCCAGCTTTTCGAATTTATGAAATTGAACCTGGCAATAATTATGTTTGTTTCTTTTTTAAGCTTTTCTAATTTTTCAAATTTTAATTTATTGATTTTTTATTTTGCAAAAATTTTCTCCTATCTATCATTATTTAATTAATTTCATATATTTTCAGCGTGTAATTAACTTTCATACTTATTTTCTAAATCTTACAAAAATTGGAATAAATACAACAATACCACCAACATGGGAATTGCTATATTCAGCAAAGGTAAAATATTAATAAAGAAAAATTATTTTTCTATTAAAATTCTAATTTCTTAATTAAAATTAAACTATATGAGAATTACTTATATCTAATATTATATCTAAGGATGATTGAATTCTAGGAAGAATATAATTTAAATGATTTGAGTCCAACAAGCTGGGATCTTTTAATCAACAAAATCGTTTACGAAAAGTCAATCTACGATAAATTTATCAGGTACGTTCGTATTTATTACAAAACTATTAATCATTAACGACCGACCTAATAATCAATCATTCTGAATGATTCATGCATTTATTTTTTTAATGAAATATAATGTCATCATTTTAGAATTTACCAATGTACATGTGATAGAGCACTGAAATTTATTTAATTTTAATTCAAATTCATTTAATTAATATAAAACTTAAAAAATTATTTTAATTCAAATTTATTTAATTCTTCTATTTTTAGGTATACCTGTAATTTATTCGTTATTTCAAAATAAAATTTCGTTGTATAAAAATTTTAATATTATCATTTGTATGATATTATCAGTTAATATTATCATTTGTTTAATATTATCATTTATTTAATATTATCATTTGTAATTTGTTTACCTTTCGTAATTTTTGCTAATTTTAATTCATTCATCTTTTATAATTTGTTAATTTTGCTAATTTCACTCTTTTTCATAATTTATTAATTTCAACTGAATTTTTCGACCAATTTCACAATTAAAAAAAAAGTTAGTGAAATTAAATTTTAAATTATTTCTTCCGTTCAATTTTTAATTACAGAAATAGTATGCGTCGCGATAATGTCGTATGTGAGGGAAAATGTCGTTATGATTTCACATGCATTTTACGTAAAGGACATCATAATACGACGTTATGTAATCATCTTCCATCCTATGATAGTAATATCAAACAGAATTCGTATAAGTCATCCGAAATTGCTGGCAATACTGAAAAGCTGAAGTTTACCGTAACCGGAAATCAACAGGAACATGCCGAAATTATGATGTTATTAAAGAAGAAATTGCGATCATTTATTATGAGAAGATTTTTCCAATTATTTCTATTTCCTCTATAAATTAAATTAATTGAATAAATAAAAATTGATGAAATTGATAATATTCACACATTCATAATTATTCACTCAAAATATCATTAAGACATTAAATTTTCTTTTGTTTCAATTTTAATTTCGTTAAATTTAACTTAAATTTCTTATTTTATTTTTTATTTTTCGATAAATTTTTTTCAATAATTATTATTAAAGGTTGAAAATTTGATAAATTTTAAAAATTCAATTGTTTATTAATTAAATTTCTTTTTTAATTATTTAATTAAATTTTCTTTTTAATTTTCGATTTCATAATATTTAATAAAATGCAACAAATAAGAATGAAAGTTTTTCCGTAAATAATTCCACCGATAATTTATTTCTTTTTGTAAATGAATAATCCGATTACCGTTTCATTATTGAACAATGAAAATTGTGCAATAATGTTACTGAAAAATAAACCGGATCTAATTATATGGCATGAATAATCCGGAATAATACTCTTTTCATCTTTTACAATCATTAATTCTTATGAATGTAAAATTTATGTTAAATTTAATTATTTCAATGATAATGGTTATCGTCTTGTTCCTTCGTCATCCATTCGATAATTTTTATTTTGTTTTACGATAATTAATATATTTGGCCTACGAAAGGTCGCTTTGATAGTTATTTTAAATTAATGGAAATTTAAAAAGAAATGAAATTAATGAAAAAAAATTTCAATTTTTAAACTATAAATTTTTAAATCAAAAATTATCTAGAAAAACAATAGTAAAAAGAAATTACGAAAATTATTCATAAATTAATAAAATTAAAACTTTTAAAATTATTTTCAAATTAACAAAAATTACTCAAAAAATAACTCTTAGAAAAGTATTGATAAATTGATAAAATTATCACTAAGGATTATTGATAAATTGATAAAATTATCACTAAGGATTATTGATAAATTGATAAAATTATCACTAAGGATTATTGATAAATTGATAAAATTATCATCAAGGAATATTGATAAATTGATAAAATTATCATTAAGGAATATTGATAAATTGATAAAATTATCACTAAGGATTATTGATAAATTGATAAAATTATCATTAAGGAATATTGATAGATTGGTAAAATTATCACTAAGAAATATTGATAAATTGATAAAATTATCACTAAGGAATATTGATAAATTAATATTTCAACTTTGTTGCAAATATTTTAAAAATTGACGCATCAAAGTTTACATTTTAAAATCGATGCATATTAGTGATGTAATAAGAGAGAAAGGAAGAGAGAGAAAGGGAGGGGAAAAGAAAGATGAAAAAGAAGAGAAAAAAACGAAGAGAAGAAAGAGAGAGAATAAATTCTTTCGCATCATTTTCGAAAATTTCGTAATAAGGTGGTCTAATCATAATAACAACAACGTTTACGATTTTTCATAGTATTATTGATTATCGATAAATTAGTAACATTACTAAAATATTTTATCTATTTTTAGCATATCATAATTTAATATCGCATATCATGATTATTATGATAGCGATTTAATATCGCATATCATGATTATGATAATAGTTTAATATAGCATGTCATGATTATGATGATTTAATATCGCATATTATGATTATGATGATGATAACATCGCATATCATGATTATGATAGTGATTTAATATCGCATATTATGATTACAATAATGGTTTAATATCGCATATCATGACTATAGTAATGGTTTAGTACCACATATCATGATTAGGATAGTGGTTAATATCGCATATCATGACCATGATAATGATCTAATATCGCATATTATGATTATGATAATGATTTAATAATTCCTAATGCCTATCATGATATTTCTTAATAGTTCCTATCGTCTACCATGATTGTTAATAACGATTTAATAATTCCTATCATCGAAAGGATTCCATCTTTTTTTCCTTTTCTCTTTATTTCTTCTTTCTTTCTCTGATTGATGAAAAAGTATATAAAGCTGAAACAACTTTAGGAATGAACAAAATTTATTGGAATAAAGAAAACCTGTACTGAAAATGAATGATCGAAATTTATTGATATAAAGGAAATCTGTGCTGAAAATGGATGATCCATTTTATCGTCGTTGATTGATAATTTGATTTTAGGTGAAACTTTCCGGTTAGTGAAAAATCAATTTAGTTTGAAGAAAAAGATGAAAAAACAAACTTCTCAATTTATGATCGATCTTTTAAACAAGTGCATTCCTTCTCTTGACTTCGAGGAAAATTACCTTTCAATAGATTCTTTTTCGCATGAAATTAATGGCGTTCTTTTTATTGTTACTGCTATTGTAATAATAGTTGTTATTGTAGCAGTAACATTGTTGTTGCTGTTGTTGTTGTAAGCAATATTAAAATTTGAAAAACAAAAATGAAATTAATCAAAAAAGAAACGAATAAAAGGGAGAACAAAAGACAACAAAGATTTAATTATAATGCTTATTTCTTACAGCGTATGACAAATTTTACGGATTATCATTTTCAAAGCCCTTATCATATCAAATTCAAAAAAGCCAAAATTGTGATATAGGAGTTTTGTTACCATTATTATTATTTAACATTATTACTATTAATAATAATAATAATAATAATAATATGGTATATGGTAATTATAATATGGTAATTTATAATATGGTAATTACTGGTTGTTTATTTTGCAATATTCCTTTAAAAAAAAAAACTTCACTCACTTCCTACACTGTAATGATTTATAGTTTAATGAATGTATCGTTGATTAAACTATTTCACGTGACGATACAACTAACTTCACATGCTGATATAATCCATTCCGGAATGGTAGATGAAATAGAATGATGGTATCATTGAGAGATATTCCTATCACTTAATTAGTCATTCATTCGGTATTTCAGGTTATACATGTAAATACAACAATATATTCATTAAACTGGTTGATTTCAGTGTTGAATTTTATATTCATTAAACTAGTATTAAACTTTTTTCTCCTTATTTTTTTTTACGCTGGCAGCTATTCATCAGAATAATCTAATCTTTGGAAAATATCATCGAGGTAATTAAGATTTTAAAATAATAAAATATATGATTATTCCATAACAAAAACATTATCGTAATAGTAAACTATTATTGAAAAAATTAAATTAAAAATATTAAACAATATAATTGATTATTTAATATCATTAACATATAATTATAAATTTATGCTAATTTATTATTTCAATTTAATTTTTTAGCAATTTGAATGCAACGTATTAAATAATAATTATTATTCACAATTTTCAATTGTCTCTTTTCATCCTTTTTAATTCATACTTTTTCAATAAATACTTAAATATTATTCAGTAATAGTTTTCTCTCTTCTCTCTTTTCTCTTTCTCTTTCTCTTTCTCTCTCTCTCCCTCTTTCTCTTTCTCTCCCTTTAAGCAAATGATATAAATTTTCGGAAATAATTAAAACCAATTAGCTAAAAAAAATGATGAAATTATTGTCAAATATTATTTCATTTAAATTAAGCAAAAAGAAACTTTGTCTTTCCCTTTTTTAATTTAAAAATGAAAACAGACGTATATACGATATATTATTATATTTTAAAATTATTAACTATTTAAATTATACATGTATATTATTTATCATATCGATGAAATTGATCCATCAAAGGATTATTCTGTGTATTAAAAAGTAATTAATATTTATTGATATCTAATGATAATCAATAATCACATGGATAACAATACTTCAGATGAAATAGGATAAAATTATACATTCTAGTAAATATGTTTCGTAATGTTACGTACGTGTTCATTTTGCCAATCCGCAATAATTTCTACATCAATGAAATAAATATTTCTGCAGTTGTAATGCAATATTAATATCATCATCAATCTGTGTTATCATGTAAAAGGATATCAATAGATGTTAATTCTTATACTAAATGCTCAGGAAATACGATAATGATGGAAAATGTTAGCAATTCATTTGGATTAATTGAAAATGCTGATCAGGTTCTCGCTCAATTTGGTAAATTTTATATTTAAATTTTTAAATTATTATAAATATTTTTTATCATTGATTTTCTTTTCAGCTGATTAAATTTGTATGATTAATTCTAAAAAATGAATAAATAAAATAATTCAATTTTATTTTTTTAAATGATTAAAAATTGATAAGGATAAAATTTCATGTTTTTTTCAGCGATGATAAAAATAGAAGAAAGATAAGGGAGGAAAAAGCAAATAGATGAAATGGAATATTTATAAATTTCTCTTATATAATATTTATAAAATTTCACAGGTAATCGTCAACGATATATTTTATTGATTACAAGTTTATTATCAATTAATTGGGCAATAGCTTCAATGCCAGTAATGCATGGTACATTTATTATTGATGATGAATGCTTAAATACGACAAATTTTGCTACCAATGCAAACAATATGAATGCATGTGTGGAAAACTCAATAACACTAATCTCTGAGGTATTGTTTATCATTTTATTATAATATCACAGTAATGATATGATTTCATCATATTGCAAAATTCATTTACATTTTACATCTTTCTTTTCCCATTACCTGTATTATTGTTTGAAATATATAAAGTAAACAAATTTGAAGTAAACAAGAATGTATAAGCATTTCAGGTAAACAAACATATGCATAAGCATTTCGAATGTACATATCTAAAATTTCAATATTTATATACATATACTTTATCTGAAATTTGTAGTTTAATTTACGCGGTAATCGGCGATATCTACTAGAATGGACAAGTTCAGCATTTATGCTAGGAAATATGATCGGTAGTAGCTCACTTACATATTTGTCAGACAAGTATGTTGTATTTTTGCAGAATAAAATTTCGATATGTATCATATTCATTTAAATTGAAATACTTAGAATGTAATTATCAAAAATTTAATTTTAATTTCATTTTTAATAAAATATAATAGTATAATTGATATAGAACAAAGGAAAAAAAATTTGCATAAAGATTTTTTCCGAAGTGTTTTTTATTATTTTCATTTCCAAAAATTAACTATTGTTTAATAAATAATATTTAGTACTTGTTTTTTAAGCATTGGACGACGTCCAGTCTTAATTTCCAGCCTACTATTGCTTGGAATTGTTAGTATGTTAACTTGCTTAGCTGGAAGTATTGTTACTTTTATTATTGGACGTTTGATACAAGGTTTTTGTTCTCCGGTTTGCTTTCAAAATATTTTAAATTATATAAAGTAATTAATGCAATGAAATAATTAATTGAAATAGTAAAGCCTAGAAATGAATTTGTACAAGAAAATAAAATAATAATGAAAATTAGGAAAATTTTAAAATGAAAATATCACGAAAGTTAAGCAAATATCAATCAATAAATATCATTCTTTCTGTTTTCTAAGAAATTCTTTATTTTTACTACTATTTTTAATATTAGGGTGCATTATTGGTCGGTTGGGTACTTGGCTATGAAAATGTACCAGTTGGATTACGAGGTTTTGTCACTTTGATATATGGTGTTATGTGGGTAGTTGGTTTTTGTGCGGTAGCGCCACTTGTTTATTTCATTGTTAATTGGCGATGGCAAATGTTGGCATATTCGATACCATCTATAATTCTCGCTATCATATATTTTTTGTTAGTAATTTTCGATTAAATTTTCTTCTTAAAAAAAAGCTTTTTAATTAAAAGAGAATTTTATAAAAAACTTAAAAAGAACAAAAACTTCATGAATTCCTTTGTTTTTACTTTAATTTTTTGAAATTAATATTTTTAGCATTTGTTATTTTCTTTTCTTTTTCAAAAAGCAATGCATAAATGATTTAAGTTTAAGAAAATTTTTGATAAATAAATAAATAATAGCAATTTTAGTACTATTCCGGAAAGCTTACATTTCTTGATAGTTAATGGACGAAATCAAAAAGCTGCAAAATGGATCCGGAATGCAGCAAAGTACGGAAAAGTTTTACATAAAAGAAATGTTGATGTGATGGTGGAACTACTCGAGAATACATATTTAGTTGTAAAGGTACATGAAAATGGAAAGGAAGTGACGAAGAATTTAAGGTTTAATAATTGTTTTACTTATTTTAACAAAGGATGAAATAATTTATGAACGATCGGAGAAGAAAAATTTCAAAGCATACTTTCTTCTTCTTAAATATTTTTAATTCGAATTTAATATTTAAATTTGTTTAATTAAAACTTAATATTTGCAACAAATTTTTGCTGCTAATAAAATAGTAATACTGGTAGAAAGTAATGATTACATAATATTTCTTTCCTTTCTTTTTCTCTCTAAAATTTATAAACTATATGAGAAATATTATTTGTATAATAATAAAATGGATGATAATGATGATGATGATGATGATGATGATAATGACGATAATGTAAATAATCATAATTTAAAGTAAGTGATAATTTCAGGTCACTATTATTTGACCAATTAATGGAGCATAAGATTTTCTGTATTTATACATTAATCTTAATTTTTCTCTGGTAAGCATTTTCATTTTATTATATTAAAATACTAATCGAATATTCGTAAAATGCAAAATAGTATTTGTCAATGTTTAAGATATCATAATAAATAATATATTCATAAGTATATATAATATATTTCAGAATTATTCTATGTTGCATTTTCAACACATGAAAAATTAATTATATTTACCACAGTTTAAGATTAGCTTTTCAAATGTTTATATTGTTGAAATTGTTGAAAAATTTCCAAAAATAATTAAATTTTTAGGACCAGTGATACATTCCTTTATTATGGCTTATCGAATTTTAGCATTCATTTACCGGGAAATAAATACTGGAATTATATATTATCAGGTTTAGCCGAATTACCAGCATATTTTGCTGTAGTCTATGTTATTAATAAGTAATTTCTTATTTTTTCATTTTACTACTTTAATCAGTTATATTGTAAATTGATATTTACATATGCAAACTAATTAGGCATTAATAAGGCTGGTAATAAAATATTTTGGCCTTATTTCCAAATGGAATTATTACAATCGATAATTTCTTTACATCAGAAATAGCCACAACATGTAAAATATGCAATGTAATATAATAGAAATGCCACAACTGTATTAAATAATTTCAAATATATGTATTCGATTTTAAAATTTTGAAAAACGATTAATAAAAAAATTATTTTTAGTTTCGGACGTAAACGAATCGTATCGTACATGCATTTCTTAGTTGGAATATTACAACTGATTCTTATATTTATGCCTAATGGTAAATTATTTTTTATCGTTATTTTTATCATGATGAAATATTTCATTTTAATTTAATCAATTAATTAGATCGATAAAATGATACAAAATAAACAGTTATCACAATTGATAAATGAATCGGATTAATTATTCATTTATATCAATTGATTGATTGTTTAGTTGAATGCAAACATGCATGTATAATTGAGATATTGATTATTTACTTCAGGTTAAATCAATGATTATTTAATTCGATACAGGATAAAAGCATTATTTACTTTAATGCGGAAATAATGCATTGGTTATTTGTTTTAGTATCGTCGTAATTTAATTGTTGCATTAATTATTTAATTTAGTGTAAATAAAAAGCTATCAAACAAATCAAAATATTATAATCTTTTTAGGTTATATTTGGTTTTCAACTTTCTGTTGGCTAATATCCAAATTTGGAATTTCATTATCATTTATGTGCATTTATGTTTATGGAAGTGAAATATTTCCTACAACAATGCGTAATGTTTGCTTAGGATTATGTGCTGTGATCGCACGATTTGGTGGTGTTATTGCACCGTATGTTATCCTTTTGGTTGGTATCCGTTCGTTCTTTCAAATTTCTTCATTCCATTATTTTCAGAAAATTAAAAATAAAAACTACAGTAAAGAATGGGTTAAATTTAAAAATCAAATATAGATCGGATTTAAAAATCTTTCTTTTCCTTTTAAGATTTGTTTAAATGATATAATCATTAAATGATAATAATAATCACTACGTTATCTTTATAGCTTTTTCCTTTCACCGAAATATTACGTTATTATTTATCTTTATTTAAAGAAAATAAAACATAAATAATTAAGCTCAAACAGTTTTCATTTTTTTTTGTTCTTAATTTAAATTTCACAAGAAAACAAATTTTCACTTTCAATCAAAGTTAATAATTTTATTCGGCTTTCATCAAATACTATTTTTTTGTAGTATGATTAAAATTCTATTAAATATAGTTATGCGTTTTATTATGAAATTATTCTTTACGAAATTCCAGTATTGAAATATTTTAATTTGCTATGATCATATCATATCTTAATCATTCAAGATTTTAATTCCTATGATCATATCATATCTTAATCACTCAAGATTACTATAATTATTCATATTAATTTGTAATTTTATAGAGTTCACTGCACGCATTATTACCGCCAATCGTTTTTGGATTAATAGCCATAATTGCCGGAAGTCTTACATGTATTCTACCGGAAACAAAAGGATGCGCATTACCATCATCAGTGGGTGAAGCGGTACAAGTAAAACATCATTTATCCAAATCTTCAACATCTCAGGAACAATCCAATCTACCAACAACATCATCAACTAATCAAATTCATTCAAAAATAAATTTGTAAAAGAATTAGCTTATTAAAGTTCACAGATATGATAAGGATATTTCAATAAAATAACTATAAAAAGGTAAATGGTAAGTAATATAATTTACAATTAATTATAATAACATATATAATTTCGATAACATATATAAAATATACTATGAAATTGAAATTTGAATGTTTCTATTTGAAAAAATTATTTTGAGATCAAATATAATGATAATATTATCTACGATAAAGTTAAAAAAATGAAAATATTATCATTCCATTTTTATTTTTACTTCAAATTAATCATTATTTTGAAATAAGATATATAAGTTATAAATTAATATTAAACAAAAGAAACATTGAATGAGTCATAATCATTCCGTTGAGATAAGTTCATACCGAAATATTTTAATGTTATCAGTGGTTTGTTGATAACTGGATTATATAAATGAATGAATCATAATCATTCCGTTGAGATAAGTTCATATCGAAATATTTTAATGTTATCAGTGTTGATAATGAATGAATCATAATCATTCCGTTGGGATAAATTCATATCGAAATATTTTAACGTTATCAGTGGCTTGTTGATAGTGGATGAATCATAATCATTCCGTTGGGATAAATTCATATCGAAATATTTTAATGTTATCAGTGATTTGTTGATAACTGGATTATATAAATGAATGAATCATAATCATTCGGTTGAGATGAATTCATATCAAAATATTTTATTGTTATCAGTGGTTTGTTGATAACTGGATTATATAAATGACTGAATTATAATCATTCCGTTGAGATGAATTCATATCAAAATATTTTAATGTTATCAGTGGTTTGTTGATAACTGGATTATATAAATAATGAATCATAATGAATTTAGACATGTAAAGAATTGTCGTGAAAAAATTAAAACATGCAAACAAATATCTTTATATAAAGTATAATCCATTGTTAATTTTAATGTTATCAATGACTTAGTGATTATTGTTCACACTAATTAATTGATTAGTTAATTACAACGAATTTAAACATGTAAATAATTACTATCTTCTTTATATGAAGTTTAATCATAGTTGTCTGTCTATGTAATCCTTCCAGTTATTAATCTAACCTAAAATATAATTTTGATGCATTTGAACACAAATTTAAATCACTCTCAAATTTATTGTTTTCTTTTGATCTATACTTTCATCATTATTTGATGTCATTAAAGCAAATGTTTCCAAGTTAATGAAACAATACGATCTATCCTTAGCAATTATGATATACTATATATATATATATAGATATGTGGAACAACAAAAGATAACGAACGCTAAGAAACATAAGCAAATGAAATACGTAGAAAGATCACCTCTCGCAAATTGTCCCCCAACCCGGTTGCTTATTGACGAACTTGTGTGGTGATAATTGTTTATTGTGTATAGAAGTTAAATACGTTGTTTGGATTTTATTCTTCTCTTAAACTTAATCTTTGTCCTCAATAATATTTTGTTAATCTTGTAAATCTTTTAATATATCTGCTATTGTTTTCGAATTCTCTATCGTTGCGTTATATTATTGAAAGCTTACTTTATTTTCGCTAACAGTAATTAATAAAAGTTTCATATGTATGCGTACAGACGTAAGAACACCGTTGGTCTATCACAAATAATATGAATAGTAATGATTGATAGACCGCTGTAGTGGATGATTGATAAGGAAAAAGAGCACGAATTATATTACAATAGCTGTTGTATCATTTCAATTTGTATAGTGATAATCATGATACAGGCAGTATCGTTACCTGAAAGGAACAGGTGTGATAGGTGTAATACGATAATACGATTATGCGAGTGATTGGAATGATCACGTTTTTTTCTTTCCTTTTTTTTGTTTATCATCATTAGAATACTCATTAATTAAAGATTTCGATTTACCACTTATTTCCTATTTTAAACTAATTATTGTCATTTTCAAAAATCATTTGCTAACGATTGGTAAATAAATTCCCGTATTATGTATATGTGGAAGTATAAAATTGATATGAAGTAATTATTTCAAAAATTTTCGGGTTAGAATTTCTCTCTTCTTTGTTAATATTATTCCTGTTGTACCATTCCGATCATTTTAAATGACAACATTTTTACCTCTTTCTTCCTACTTCAATCTCTCTCTTTCTCTCTCTCTCTCTCTCTCTCTCTGTTTGTTTCCCTGTCTTCTGAATAAGAAAAAGGAAAATTAATCTGGAAAATTAAGCCGAATAATTTTCACTTCATTTTAAAATAAAATGAAGTAGATTCATGAATATTCAACACATTCTGTATCATCATATTTGTCGTTATTTTTGCAATTCATATATTTTATTCATGTTCTTTTTTTTGGAAGGAAAATAAATTTTGAACTTTCTGTTCGTTTTTGCAATCCTATAATTATAAAGCTATTCCAAGGAATGGATAATTCAAAAGCTTTTAGAGTTATTTAATTTAATAAACCAAATTTTCATTGTTTTAAGTTCTAAATTGCATTGTTCAATTTACGTTGTCTAAATTGTTTATTTTTCATTGTTAAATTTATTTTATTTTGTCTTAATTATTTAATTTTCATTAAGTTGAGGTTTCTAGAGTTACCTATAGTTTATAGTATTGCTAATATATGTTTCAAATTTTTTAAATAACCCGTAAATATTTAACCTTTCATTTATTATTAGACTGTTCTAAATTCTCGATAATTATTTTGATTTTATTATAATTACAAAAGTAATCATTATACTTTGAACTTCACAGCATTCAGCCTGAAAAACTCATTGCGATACAGAGAGGAGCATAGCATTTAGGATTGGCAGAGAAAGTTATAGTATGTTGAATGATGGAAAGCAAGAAGATTTGGGTGGAAAAACCACTGCATGAAATTAGGCGACATAAGATTACATAGCGTGGTAATCGTTCTGCAGTTGGAGCTATTTTAATAAGAAATGTTGCAGATTGAATGAGCAGTAGAGTAAAATTTAATCACGAGATAGGATTTCTGGAAATATGGGATCGAATCCGTAGGAGGATTGCAAGTGATCAATGCGAAACGCAGGAATTTACAAGCATGCTCGATAATTTGACGTATTATTTGGAACTGGCTCAGGAAAATTGCAAACCGAAGAATCGTGAACTGTATAATGCGCTCTGCTGTATACTTCATGAGGTATATTAATTGCAACTAAATAATAATGAGTAATTTAGCTTAAAGGATGCTACATTGGGATTTATAATTTACGTTTATCGATTTTAAAAGAATATGTATAGAAAAATCGTAAGTTACAAGTTTTACCAACTAAGGCAATGAATTGATCTTTTGGGTTAAAATAGTAGAATTAGACGAAGGATACTTGAAGCAGACTTTTTTGGGAATGAAAAAGTTCTATTTTCAGCTATAGCCATGGTGATTGTGTAATTTCACAAAGTAGCCACGATAACTATGTAATTTCATAAAGATATCACATGTCATTTTCCACTCATGGATCGTATGATTTTAAAATAATGCCACCTTTTCTTCTTTCTTTCTTTTATGGAAAAAAGATGAAATGAAACTTTAATATTTTCAGGAAATCATCGACAAAAAGAAACGTTTCACTAAAACATCAAAATATATCGATGAATCAACCGCTATTGTTGATTCGGGATTTGAAACATTCCATTCAGAATCACCTGCAAAATATAGCTCGGAATTGATAATACCAGGTCGTATAGGTACGGATCAAAAGGTAACATCATATCGATCAAAGTATATCAAACCGAGACCACAAAAAATATTACTACGGAATATGACATATGATTCTACTGTCACCAAGAATATTTTTGACATTAAAATGAGAAATATAAAGCAGTGTACAAATAGCTATCCATATATGGTAACGGCGATAATGTGCTGTTTTGCTTGTTTGATTGCCCTTATACCGCACCGTTTCTTTCCGTGGTTTTTCCCTTTGGTATCATTCAATTCACCACCACCTTTGTAAATAAAAATACATTAGAAGGATTTGTAAAACAAAAATAATGTGTGATGTGTGGTCATATGAATTGACAGACTTGGCTTCCTCTTCTCTATATTTAAAGTGACGGTTTTATTGATTTTACGCAGTTCCTATAGTTATGTATTAAATGAATTGTTGCACAGTGTCCCACTTTCAAGATGCTTATCGAATAATGAAATGTTATAAAAGAAAATATATGATTTAGTTTAGGTAAATCTATTTAGGTAATTATATATGCTTGTAATTATCACTTTTGTCTTTCTCTGTAATTCATATGCATTTATTATTTTTCAGACATGTTGAAGGATTATATACTTTTTTTTTAGTTTCCGATTGTTTTATTCTTTACTTTTCGTTAGATTATATTTGTATATCTCATTTTTTGTTAGTTGTTTCAATTTATATATTTTTTCATTTATTTCCTAAATTCACATTTTAAAAGTTTCAAGTATTACATATTTTAATTGAATCATTTTTACCATTATTTTTGAAGCTTCTCTCCTGGAAGGAATTTCAAAATATCATTGAAAAATATTCAGTAGTGTCGATTAGATATATTTGACGGAATTGAAAAACAATGCCTGACTTACTTGTGTGAGGACAGACGTATTCTAATAAGGGAGAAAAGGCAAAAGAAAGAAATTCTTCAGTAAAAAAATTTCTCTTATTAATTTGGATAATTCAGATTAAGCAATTAAAATATTGGAATGTTTTATAAAGGACGATAATGTTGGATATTATACGTTTTATTATGTTTGTTAAAAATGCTCATGCTAAATACTAAAAGTATTTATTTTAGGGATTATGTATTTCCAATTGGCCTTAAACTATATTTCTCTGCTGCACAAGTTTTTAATTTTTCTACTGTCTAATCTCTTCATTATCCGAATTTCATTTTAGCTTTTCTCGAAACCACTGTTCGTCTAAACGATCTGTTATGGCCAAAACATGCAAACGCTCCCTTCAAATTGTTTAGTAATATATGAAATCATATTATGCAGTGTTCATATTATTGTACTCAAAGTGCTTTGTAATATATTTTCAGAATTTTATATTTTTCTTTCTTTTGCCAACTCTTGCATCATAAGCTTTGCTATAACATGTTGCATAAAAGTAACACTCTACTTACATTGGCTATGAATATCTTTTGGTAAAGTAACCTTATGCTAAGAAATGCCATAATACAACATCACTGATTATTTACAACATTTTTCTTTTTTCTACAACAACCTACTGCACAATCTGGTGAAGACAACACAATTCTTTCTCCTCCAATTAGCATTGATTGGTTCGTAAGGCGGTGGGGTTGCTTATGTATATGTGTGATTAGGATATATGGTTTTCGTATCGGGGCATATATTCAAGAGATTGCAGTGTTGTTCAATGAGATTTGGTTCGAACCAATGTTTCATTAGGAATAGTATATGTCATTTGCATCGCGATTGGGGCATTTGCATCGGGATTAGGAATTGACGGGTTTTTGGGTGGAAAAGGAAGTGGGGGATTAGATTAGTTATTTGCCTTTCACCTTTCACTGAGAATTAGGTTTCCTGTCTTCAAAATTTCTTCAAATAGAGGGAAACAGAAGATTTTGATGCTGTTTAAAATGCAGATTATGTTATTAGTGCATCGAGAATTTTGCTTGCATACATTACAGGAAATTTGAATCGAAAGAAATTTGAAAGCTAATCTTTATTCACGGTTCGAATCGAACAATTACCGTTACTGTTAGGAAATATGGTAAGTTCATTACTTCTTTAAATATTGAAATTTGCATTCAGGACTCATTCACAGAAGTTTTTCACTTATTAAGCATACTGAAAATGGTTTGACATTATCAAATATTGTAAGTTCATTGGTGAGCAGCAAACACTAGACAACAGTTTGGTAAACATTTGCTTATAACAGTATTGTAAACGTTTTTAATTTTGAGCTGAAACCTGGCTTTCAATAACAGGGCTGAATTGTAACATTGAATTTCGGTTATAAAAAAATGGAGTAAGGAAGGTTTCAGTAATGTATAATTCATTTTTTCCGTGGTATTCGCTGAGTTTTTCATCCTATTACTATTGGTATCATTTTGTGATATGACCCAACGCTATGGAGAAATGCGTATTGCTTTTTAGTTTTGAATAAATTCACTTCATTCGAGCAAAATTTACGCTAATTTATGAGACGCTAATTAAGAAGGCATAAATGAAGTGCTTTTATTTGATGTGTGGTAAAGTCTCGGATGAATTTTTGATCGAAAAGATTTTAAGTTCGTGATGACAGCTTTATCTTCTTCGGGTCCTTCTTCTTTTAGCTGAAGTAAAAGTAAATTGTCCGGTAGTTTTTAAAGTTTTGTCTCTAAGGAAATTTGCACAAATATTCTACAAAAGTTCACGATTGGAAGAATATTCTGTTGAAAATTTTGACTTTTTTTTGTAAGGTTCAGGAAATATAACTTACGATAAAACACAGATTTTAACATTTGTTATCGTATATAAATCTACTTTGCTTTTGTCATCTTAAAATTAATGAAATGCAATAATAACAATGATTCAAAATGTACGTAACAGTTTTGGCAAGACGATCGCTTTTAGCCTCTTCGTTTTGGCAGTGAATGATATAAATGAAGTAAGATGAATAAAAAAATATAAAAAATATGATCTTTCCATTCCAAATTTTTAGGGTGATTCAGTAGTAACAATTCGGACGAACAAAGTGATGACTAATCGCTTGTTGGCAAGACGACAAATGGTGAAAATTTGTTATTCATATTGTCAAATTTACATTGGTTTAAATCGTTTTACTGGATTTTTCATGAAAAAAAGATAATCTAACCCCAACAATACAATGTTTTAAACATCCTACGCCTCAAAGTTTGACATGATTGTCAAGATTGAAGGCTTGAAGATATATATAAACGGAATTGTTCCTTTTTCCTGTCAACTTTAGATTTGAAGCAAGTTTGCCTTATTCAAGGTTCTAATATTTTAATATCTTTGAATATTGACCAAAATCTCTTTCTCACATGGTTTAATTCACATTTTTATAAGAATGTTTTATTAATTTGCAGGTGGTCGAAATCCTTCATCCTAATCGAGCATCAGTTCCTAAAGTGGAGGTTCGTGAAAAGCTGGCTCAAATGTACAAGACCACGCCTGATTTGGTTTTTGCGTATGGTTTTCAATGTCACTTTGGTGGTGGAAGGAGTACTGGTTTTGCGCTAATCTATGATACAGCAGATCTTGCCAAAAAATTCGAACCGAAATACCGTTTGTTGAGAGTAAGTTCTTCGGCCTGTTAAGATATTGAGAATGGCCTGCATAAGGTAGCCACCAGTTGTTGAGGATAGGCAGTTCTACATATTATATTGTTTGGTAATTGCTGCATAACTGTTTGGTAATTTGGCAGTATGAAGAGCCTAGCACTTTAAAACCAAATGGTATTTTTGTAATGAAGTGTTGAAGTTGCCATGTGATGTGGTTTATGATTAGGCTCCATCCATCCGAATTAGTAAATATGCTACACGAAGGATTTATGTCTTGTAATGCTTTCATCTGCATGTGGCATGTTTTCTTCTAAGTGCAGCAATATATTTGGATTGGGATTTATAGCAATCCTAGTCTTAACCACGGAGTAAGAACAGTTTCTTTCTTTGGCTTGAAAAGGAGCGTTATTGTGTTGTATTTTGATTAAAAAAAATAAAATTGCTGAATTTACAGCAAACGGGCACGAAAGCTGAGAAATCAGGCCGTAAGCAACGCAAGGAGCGTAAGAACAGGCAGAAGAAAGTGCGTGGAACAAAGAAGACCAAAGTTGCTGCAGGAAAGAAGTAATTTTGTTAAGGAATGTTATGACGTAATAAACATTATTGATCATTAAAGTTTCATTCTATTCTCAGTCAAATCTAATGTAATATGCAGTAAAAGGACTGACACGCTTCGTATCCTACAGTTCTGAGAACTGAATGCCTGGGACAATGTAGATTAGGCCAGATATTTTTGTTTCGGAAAAAGATTGAAAAATGTGGATTATGATTTCACTATTCGCGGAGCATTACCGTGCTACTATCTATTCTTGCTTCGTGTTGCAGAATCTAGAAATAGGTTAACAATGATACAGTGGCGGTGACGGATTTGCAGTGGGAAATATGCACATTTAAAACTTTCCTCCAGAAAGTTGACCCTTATTTTTTTGTAGTGTTGGCTCCTATTTGCTCACTTGGAATTCCCTACTTGGAACCATCTTCTGTTTGTCTGGCCGTAAGCCTCGACGTTCTGATTTCCAGGGACTAGTCCTGAATATTTGTACGAAGATATTTAAGATAGTGGAGGGTTGTGGGGTACTTGCAGGAATTTTGCATTGGGTGTTGACGAACTACGGCATATACCGAGATTCTTGACATGGAAATATTGTAAGATAGGTGAACCGAGAAATTATTATTCACGGCATTTGCATTATTTCTTATGAATTAAAGTGTAGGTGCAAACAAATGGAGGGATAGTTTTATCATAAATATCTTTTTGCATTGAAAAACAAAAAAGTATGTGGACGACCGATTAAAGCTGCATTATAACAATATCTCACAGAGACAGCGGCTTTAGCGGTAGTTCACTTTAGCGGACCAATAATATACGGCGAAGGTTTTGACCGGTTGTACTGGAATAACTGGCGAATTCCAGAAAAATATATACATATTCATATAACTGGGGACTATCAAAGGAAGGAAAAGAAGCAAAGTTGATATTTTTTAGAGAAAGGACGAGGAAGGAATATATTTCCGGAAGTATGTTTTAGCTAAACACTAACTAAACTTTTGATCAACTTCGTAAGGAAAAAAAGAATTTATCAGTATTATTTGGCACGACAGTCGCACATCTAACGTCTGACCCAGTTACCAAGCCGTACCAAACAGAAAGACTAGCAATATTTAAGTGCACCTCGTTCACTAATTCCGTTAATCAGAGAACAGTGCAATAAAAAAAAGTGATGAAGAACATATAATTGACTGAATTTTTTCAAATTAAAGCAATTTGAAAATTTTCTCCAGAAGAGCGGCTTTTGTCGTATCACTAAGATTTTTGTATTCTTCGGTTTGTTTGAGAGCTTTTATATCAGTTGGTTGTTTGAAGGTTCGCACACAAACATCCTGAAACAACTGAACCATTCATTGAATTGAGCCGAGTAAATAGTTGGGAACTTCAAAAAAAAGCACATCTTGGGCATTTTTCTTACAAACTTTCTGCATTATATAATCAGAAATTAAGACAGAATAAATGGTCCAATGAACAACCACCCACTTATAAAAGTTGGAGTGGAAAATATCAAGTTGTGAATATCGTATAATTTTTCAGACGACAGACCAGAGAGAATATAAAACAAGTCACCAATTTTTTAAAAAAACCTAGCATGATCACTTCGTCATGGAATGATGATGGTAGCGGCAGCAAAACCTTTCCCCCATTTTCTTCAGAGGTTCGGGTGAACTGAGAAAAGTCAACACACTCAGTGCTAACTTGTCGCATTTCAACAGATTCCATCAGCAGTCGGCTTGAAGATGGCATCATAAGCCCTCTGCTAATATGATGGTCCATGATTACGCTGGCTATCCACGCAGTTCTATCGTCAGAAGAACTACATTAAATAATTGGCAATTCTGATCAGACATATACAATGACATTGGTATCAAAGAAAAAAACCTGTAATTTAGCAAGACAATATTGATCAGCCCAAACAAGCTTCGTGACCACAGCAATATCATCGGATCGCATTAGAAATCTTTCACATTCATCGATTACGAATTGAATTTCGAATTTATCACCAAGTTCCAGCAAAAACTCCACATTTTCAGCTGAAACATAAATTTGCACTCAATATGATATCTCTTCTTATTTATCCAATAAATCGTAACATTTTTATCATTAAGTAGATTTGACATCTACTAAAACTAATTTCTTTGTTATTCTTTATTTACTAACTTGGTAAAACCGATTTTACCTACACTTTCTGGTTTCTACTGCGCTACCTTTCTCCACTTAAATTTAGTAAACATTTACCTGAGACCGGTTTATGAGATGGATATACAACGCTTAGCAATTCAATGAATTCATCAAGAATGACGTCCTCAACAGTGATTTCTTTTTTGTCCCTTTCACTAAACTTCGAGAAAAACATAGCATGGAAAACGGGTGAATAGAGGGCCAAATACTGCAATAAATTTTAAATGTAAACGACAAACAAAAAACATACAATTAATTCTTCCCAATCAGAACTGTATTTCCAACGCATACACCACTATAATGTAAAATATTTTAGAATCAATTCTTGATTTAAAATCCAGAACAAGTACTGTCATGGTTACAGCCGATGGAGTAAGAAATTTACTTTCATTCTTCCGTACCAGCGGGCATGGTAGAAGTATCTCTCCCTCTCCGCTCCCTTTCCCTTTATTCTTTCCTCCTTCACTTTATGACCTATTAAATAGGAATAAAAAAGAAGTCTATGCAACAATACCGCTTTGCTGACATGCAAACGAATACCATCGATAACAAGCACACTATCTGATGTATTTGGTTGCGGTACGGTGAAATCAAATGTGGGATTTTTTCTGAAAATGACCATAAAAAATCAAACTGCAATTAATATAAAGCTACGAACTTCCAACTTTTATCTTGGACCTTAAATAAAAGTATTGATGATGATATTATTACGAATTCTGAATACCAAAACTGCCTGGAAATTCAACTCAGTTACTCGTTCATTTCAATTCGTCCATATGTAACTTATCCACAGAGTGAGGACTTAACAATACTAGTATTTAGTAATTTTAAGGCAATAAGAAAATTCTAAAAAGCTAATTCTAATAAGCTCTACCTCACACCAACGACTTTCTGCACAGTAATGTGTGCTTCAACCACAACACGATCGCCACGGATAAAACCTTTATCAACATTCAATATTTCGTTCCACTCCATGAACGACGGAAAGCCCCAGTTATTTGAATTATAATTGAACTTATTCGTAAACTGAAATAAATGTAAATCTCATTGTAACAGTAAGCACTCCTTCCTTATCGAAACGACAGCTCAACTGGTAACGTACGTGAATCATTATGTTGTAACACAAGTTTACGTTAGACAATGAATATATTGATTTAATTTTAGCCACTTTTGCAGATTACCTGACGACTAAAATTAGGAGTGTCAGCTTTTTGGGAGATCAAGCGAAACTCAACAATAGCATCACAACTCCATAACGTTGATTCACTTTCTGGATTGCAATCTATGTATACGCTAAAAAATTTTACATTGCTGGTTCGTTTCGTACATTCGGTTTTAGCTGCCAATCGCCTGTAATGTACATCTCATTTAATCTATCGATAAATTTCCTCCAATAAGCAACATGCTATTAACAGCTATGAAGAATGCAAGGAAAATAGATAACGTTTTACCTCTAAAGACGAACCCATCCCGTTAAAACTTATTTTGAGTTCATCTGACAATTACGGACCTTTTTTTCGAAACTATTCGAGGAAAGTTTTTTTGAAACTATTCTTAAAAATCATTTATTTCATCCTATTCAGTTGAGTAAGAAGCTAGTGAAGGATCTTCTTGACTTTCCTCGAATTTCTAAAAGATACGTTCCTTCGCCCTTCGACACTATCCAGTTTCTTCAATTTCTGCATTAAGAACAAAGAAACTGTGCCTTTAAATTAAGTGCCCTAAGTCTAAATCTTTGTGTGTAAGAGAATTTACCATGGCAGGTTCGCAATTGTATGGAATGACGTGGTAACTTTTTGTCTCAATGCTCCCATGTTCGATATATTCAACTTTATTGAACCTTCGGTTTTCGAGTCTGCAATTCATGTTAAAACTTTATTAAAGAAATACCAAGTCCTTTTTTGTCAGTTACTGCATGAAATAAAGACAAACTCTAAGGTAGAGTTGAAATGTCTAAAGTTGGTTTGATTTCTGGAAGTCCCAAATATTATATAACACATAATTCCCGACGAAAATTCACCATGACGTATAGCGTCATCCGGAGAACGTGCAAATTCGGAACCACAAGCAGATAGATCGACTGATGGCCGATGGGTAACACCTGTACAAGCTGAATTATTCGGTGAAAACAAACGTTTCTGAGGAATAATATTTGCACCACTCTGTCCGGGGCTTGAACTTGAAATCGAACTCGAACCAGCAACATTTAAGTTTGAATTCTGCAATCGCAAATGATTCCGTTTTCTCGTGGTTGATACTTGCGCCTAAAAAACCTATGCTCTCCATCGTCCAGCGAAACTCACTCACTTATTCATTTATAATTTTTTTAATGCTATTCTTGATAATTATGCATGATCGTACAAGCTTTCAATAAAAAGAATTATCAGATTTTCATTGCTATTGGGATAAAAAATATTCGTTTCATTTAACCCCGTAATTCTCAATTAGCAGTAATTCTTTCAAAACCCCACTTTGAATGAATCAGAAATTTGACTGAAAATAAATGAGAAAAGAATGTCTTACACGCCAATTTGAAGAATTTTTCGGGATATGAAATCTTGGAATATATATACCAGGCATGCGTTCATTACCTCGAACAAAAATATTGAATGCAGGGCAATCTTGAAAAACCCGAAGTCTTCGCATGTCAGGAATGGCAAATCGCTAAACTAACTTATATGTTTATGTATAGCTATAGCTATATATATGTGTAGCTGTGTACAAGTTACATAAGAATGTAAATACCACTGAAACCTAATTCCACAGAAAGTCTATAATGTACTCCTTTAAACCCATGATTAAAATTGAATAGATTATTTAACCAGATGAATTAACATCATCTGTAAGAAAAGTACTGGACGATGAAGTTTCTAAAGCACTGTTACTAAGCGAATTAGGTAGTACTTCTTCCTGGAGAAAAATCAGTAAATTTTGTAGCTGATCGTTACATCTGTGCCTGCATGAAAAGTGATATTTTGTCACTTCAAAGTGAACAAAAAGAAACATCTCAATGTGTTTATCATGATAGATGTTTTGATATCATATTAGCAAAAAATAAGGACGCAAAATTACGTGATCCTCATATTCGTGAATAGATAATCACAGAGGTACTATGTTCTCATGGGTACTAAGTAGCCATAAAAGCATCATATGATATGGAAACTTCATATGAGAACCAAGATGTTAGGACTTCCAGATTTACCGATAATTGAAAGTGTTGCATTAGTAAATCCGAAGTTACCCAATTAGCATGAAATTATGAGGCCGTAGTAATGTACCCATATGCGTGGAAAAGAAATTGCAAAGGGTAAAAATGCGTCATATGCAAGAGCATTGGAACGCAGAACATATGTCATGTGTACTAGCATTCAAAGTGTGCAAGTTTATTCCTGCTTATTATTCAGCGAGGCAAATATTCTGAATAAAGATAATCTTGTCCTGCTCGCAAAACCAACATGTTTACCTCAAATTAATATCTAACCTGCTGCATGGCTGCATCGTGTGGGTCTGCTTCATGTGCAGGAACTTTCGAATTAGTATCATTTTCATCACCAACAAATAACTCCTCATCAGACATTGCCATTCACTTCCAATAAAATCGAGATCTTGAAATAATTTGAAATTAATTCAGTACTTATTTGATGTGAAATCATTTCACTCAGGGAAAATTTGTAAACTTCATTACAACTATCAAACATTGAATAAAAGTTTATAGAAATAAAATAAGTATCAAATGTAATGAAAAATAAAAGTGATGGATGGAAAGAAAAAGCGAACAAAAGCGATAACAAAGTTTAATAATGAATAAAAGACAGAACTATAAATATTAAATTTATGTAATAAAGGTAAGCAAGCAAAATTGTAAAGTAAGAGAAGTGTAAAGTACAGCAAAATAAAAGCCAAGAAAACTGTACCAACAACCGCAGCCAGCCAACCGAGCAATACTAATAACAGCTTTCATGCTAACAATTTATATCAATAAATTGTTCAAACCAAATGGGTTCGTTGTGTGACCGATTCATGTAACTTTGATTGTTATTACTATTGGGCTGAATTTCTATTCATTTCATTTTTAATGGTCCTAATTGGTGATTTCTGTGTTGTTTGATTTTTCATTTACTTACTTCCGCTTTAATTTTCAAAATATTTATTTTGACCATCCGTTGTTATGCTTCACATATATTTCGAGTATATTTAAGTTATTACGCTAATAACAAATGAAAATTAAATCAATTATGAAATCTTCCATCAAATAATGTTTACCAATTTATTTTTTAATAATACCTCATTAGGAATAATTAATCTTGATTCTTAACCTGCGCTCATGTTTATTTTACTTACATTGTCTACTACGCATTTTTACTGTACACTTGTGGAAAGTTTACGTTTTCAGGTGCTTTTTGCTTCTATGTGCAAAATTTAACATGATGTTCACATTTGCCTGTGCATCTTTATCCGATATTAGTTCGAAATGTAGGATTTTAGGTGGCTCTTGCTACACGGACTTGCTCGATGTTTGCATTTACTTGCACGTTTTCAGGTTATAGTTGGCTATGGTTTCTCATAGTGACATTTTTTATTATTTAGAGTATCTTAAATTACAATTTTCATATAGATTTTCACCACTACCGGCTTATTTTTATGCTACATCCATCATCGTACGCATGTGAATTTCATTTCTTTATGATTGTTTTATTTTGTATTTGTTTACGTCTACTTTTTTCGTGTTTTGTCACATTGTTTAGGGATTTATATGTTCTATTTCGATGTTTTGTTGGAAGCTCTATCCTTCCTTTCTCCTCTTTATATGTAATGTATTTAACTTAAGCCAGTATTTATGATTAGTCTCCTAGTTCCGTTCTTAATAGTTTTGTTTTTCTGTTCTCCAGTTATCGATTGAAAGACATCGAAATAGAGAATTCGAAATGTATAAGTTATGGAAGTATGGGTGTCAGGATAAGTAAACTCGAAAATTTAGATAGACGATTTGAAAGATGTGTTAAGAATCTTCTTTAACAATGGATGATCAGAAAAAGTTGTTGGTTGGCTTGGTTTGCAGTGATGCGGAATTAGTGGAATATTATGTTCAATTAATCACCGAAATTAAACGATTCATTTTAAAAGGTATTTTTTAAATACTACTTGAGTTTTTGATAAAATTTTAGCAAATTCTTCTGACTTGGTATCATATAATTGCGGTTGAGGCATTGTATTTGGTAGCTGATCATGTTTTCTTAAATAAATTTGATTATGTTATACACCATTGCTATGCTAGTTGTATCTTGCTTCTTTTTTTGCTATTATATACCTGCTGTTTATTTGATACAAAAAACTAATATAGTCTAAAAACAGACGTATCGTTTTTTTTGAGTTTGCAGTGGAGGGAATTCGCAGTATAAACAGCGCATTCAGGAATTGTTAACAAACGTACAATGCTTTTCGTTAAAAACTGAAAGCACTGAAAATGAGGATCATTCGATGTTAATCTACACTTGTATTATGAGAAGTTACCGAGGTGCTTAACATCAGGATATTGCAATTATGGTGAATTTCTAGAAGAGAAAAAATTTAATAAGTGCATGGGCATGAGCTTGATAATCAGAAGAAGTGCCTATTGATGATTAAAGTGTAGCACTAATCATAATAGTTGGAGAGGGAGCTCTAAACTTTCCATATCTCTCTTACATCAAAGGACTATTCTTTATTAAGATCACATGTTCATGTTGTTAGATTACAGAAGATTCATGCTATATAGTGAAAAGAATTTCAAAATTTATGCGCATAATTGGATAATGGCATTGAACAGTAATGCCATTAGTAACAAAAAATAGAAGAGTACGATTATAGTAGTGCATGATATCAACAGATAAAAAGAATTTAATGAGATTACCATTCTGCAATTTCCTTTTTTGCATCATATATCGAAATTAGACAAGATTTGATTTTCGCATTTCAATATAGCTCATTTATCACTAATCTTTGTTTAGCAATTTGGTGTCCCGATACGGAACGAAGTATAGAAACTGCTGCCAATAACGATGTACCATCGGTGTCGCATACAGCATTTCAGCTAATTTCAAGAAATGATACAAATGCGATTGTTATCACTGGGCATGCTGCTCATAATGCCTTATTTTGCATGCAGGCACAAGGTTTTGTTTTGCATTTTTATCATGATGTGAAATTTTCCCAAGATTAAATTTTTATTGCTTAATTTTGATACGAGTTACGTGAGTTTTTCGCTTACTCTCGTTACACTTATTTTCACTACCTTTGCACCAATATTTTCTTTTGATTTCATCTGTTTATTTGAGCAGCTTAGTTAACGAAAGTTTAAAATTTAAGTAGAAGTCTATTTGGAATTTGTAAGTTAGGTATTGGTTCTGCAGGATTTTTCATTTTTTAAGAATTGTTTGAAGTTGAGGTCTTTATTTTAGCTTTAAAGAAGAAAGCAATATGCATCGGTACAGCTGCACTTTCCGAGCAGACGGCTCAATTGCTTGCGGAATTTTCGGAAAAGCATCACACATTTCTGCAAATTATCTATCCATTGAAGTACTCAGCGCCCGTGGAACTAATTAAGGCGAATATCGCAAAAATAGGTTCAATTCAAAATATAAGTGCAGAGGCAACATTCGAACAGCCTCAAGATGCTGAGCATCGTCTATACAATGAATGTAATACTGTTCTTCATCAAGTAAGTCATGAACTTCTCGATGCACTGAGTGTAATTTGTGATTGCAATCCGATACCGATTGCAACCACGTGCCATCAACGAAGCAGTTTGGTGGAACATTTCCGATTACAAGAATTACAGTATGTGCATATGCAAATTGCTTTTGGTAATGCAGTTGCAAGCATTCGAATTGCTGTAAATACAGCTAAAACATTGATCTTGCGGATTACTGGCGAAATGGGTTTCTTCCTGTTGGATCCTCGTATGCTTATACTAGAAAGACGTGAAGGCCAAGGAATACTGTGGCGCGGTGACGGTACCATGGAAAGTATTATTCGTGCCGGCATTGTGAAAGCTTTAGAAAATTGTGATTGCGATAAGATATCAACGGATAACAATGAACTGAGTTTGGTGCAGTGTGTTTCTAAGTGTCGTTTTATATAAATCTATTAGACATTCAAAAAACGATCTTCAAACTTGGATTGTTTTGCTTTATTATTTGCTGTATTTATAATAAAAATGTTATAATTTCATATTGCTTTCAAATTAGTCCTAATTTATCCAGAACTAGATACCGCGCTGCATGATGTAACAAAACATTTTCTGAATGACAAACAAATGCTATATGGTGACGCAGTATACTCTGGATTCTTTGTTAACTAATAACTATCGTTCCTCGAAGATTGATAGTTTATTAACGCGTAAGCAACATTTGTTAGTTCTTACTGACTATAATAATATAATTGTCTTTTTTCTCATTTTGTCAAATGAGATGTATAACATATATACATAATTTCGTTGATTCTTGCCGTTCTTGTCGAAACTTACCTACATTACACTTGCATTTGTACCCAACATAACTCTTGTATAAGCTTAGATCTTCCAGAAGTGGTACCAGTACAGGGCAAACACAAT
>CAKAEH010001401.1:0-67493 GCA_916381525.1 Cercopithifilaria johnstoni
CACTGTAGATAACTCCTGCGTCTTCGCCTCTACCATTGATATGATGAACTTCAGTCATGAACTGAGCATCCTACAATTTCATGCTTTTTAAATAATTTTAAAATCCGTTAAACTGAGATATGTATCCGGGAGTGAAAATTCCTAAATAATACTTAATTTTTTAATTAGTAATAGAGTGAAAATTTTGAAGCGAATAATTTCCTTTATCGATTATTCATTTCCTATTATTGCTTTATTATTATTATTTCTATTCTTTATTATTATTATTAATGTATGAAAAATAATAATTTGAAATATATTTTGCTTATCCTAAAATATTATTCTATCTTTCAACAAAAAGAAAAAACAATAATTTTAGATTGAATTAATTTATGTTTTAATCAAAACTTATTGATAAAATTGTAGATAATGGGAAATATAGGATCGGTTGGAACAGATATAAAGGAGAGGTCAAAGCTTGCTTTATCTCATAATGAAGCTTCCAGTTCTCGACCACAACTTACTAGGAGAGCTAGTCAACCAGTTCTTCGAAGAAATCCAAGGTAATCTATTTTAATCATTTCTTATATCAACCTAAAAAATTTTTCGGCGTTTTTATTTATTACTATTATTATCATTATTGGCTATTAATTATTACTATTATTTATCAACTATTACTTATTATTATTAATTGTAATCATTATTAACAATTACTAGCTGTTAATTATTGATTATTATCAATAATAATTATTATAATTATCATTATCATCATACTGAAATAGAATAATAGTAAATTTAAGACTAATAAATATAAATGGAAACTTTGCAACTATGTTTATACTAAATAATTAATTTCTTTAATAAAATATCTAAATGATTATTTCCAAAAATCCTCATATTGTTAATTAATAGTCCAGCAAATAATAATAATAATATAATTTTTTATATAATATCAATTAGTGAAAGTTTTTAATTTGCATAGTCTTTACTTCTCTGAGAATAAGAATTTTTTGGAAGGGTTTATTGTCGGTGGTGGAAAGTGAGTTCATTCTTCTTCACGTCGCAAGACAATAATCAAAAAGCATAAAGAAATAACTCGACCGCATTATTTGGGAGTAGAAGTCACATTATCATAGGCTCCTGTTGAATTGGATGGTACTTGATGTTTAGCGGTACTTAGTTTATAGCAAATAGAGTGAAAGTAATGGTGAACAAAGAAACGCCTATCATCGTTTATGCAAACGGAATTGATGGTGCTAATAAAAAGTTGCTGGGATGATTATTTCATGGAAGTCATTTTAGGTTTAACGAATTATGATATGAAACAAAACATATCAAATCATTTTCACTGAGAATATTTGAGACAAAAGATTTCTATAAAATTAATTACAGAAATACAGCAATACTTTGATTATGTAAATATTTTTATATTATAAAGTTATTTCGTCAACACTACCGTTAATTCTAGTTTAAATGCTAAATAATTAAATATGCTTATATTATGTATCTAACGAATTTTAAGAGCCAACAAAGAAAAACACTGTAAAATTTGAAATTTATTGTTCATCTAAAATTTGGCAACAATTCCATTAATTAATTTCTTTTCAAAATTTGATTAATTACTTAAATATCATTATCGCTGGAAATTTAATGACAATAATTTGATGAATATTTCGAATAGGGCAGTAAAATATGAGTTTGTTGCAAATTTTTCTTAAAAGAAAATCTGGAAATAATCTAAAATTTGTTCAGGAAAACTTTGTAGAATTTCGGTTTTTTTTGTAGCCTAAATGTAAGCAGCCAAGGGAGAAAAATTTCTGTGCTTGCTTTATCGCAACGGCAACTTGTGAAAGGATGCATGGATAGAGCGAAGAATGATATTGCAGAAAAGATATATCGCCGAATTATAGAAAAACGCGATGATTTCCGGAAATTTATCGAAGCACTTTCTCAGGTGATTAAAAATAAAAATGCAAAAACATAATTTTCGGAAATTTTTTCAAAACATTTTCAGGAATGATTTAAGGGGGTCAAGAAGATCATTTCCGAAAATTTGTTAAAGGCAATTTTTAAAGTAAAATAGTTAAGTAATAAAAGGAAGCCAAATGTATTTTTGATTGAATTGGAAGCAGAAACATATCATCCTACTATTTATATTCAAATTACACTTACAATTAACTTTGTTTAAATGAAATGATTTTAAATTTTTTCTAATTAATTAATTAATCAAAATAATTAATTTACAATTTAGGAGCAACGGTATGAGTTAGCGAATGAGTTACGTGGTTATTTGAAAAATGTTGTAAATCGGCTTGCGGATCGAACAGCGGTACAACGAATTTCGGAAGATTTTGGTGCACAACATGCACAATATCGTTCCTTTGGCTTTCGACCGGATTTTTTTGCTGTTACGGCAGATGCGATTACAACCGAATGTGTATTGTTAGATGCTGCTATGCATCCGGCATCTGAGGCTCTGTTTGCTTGGTAAGATATTATTAATACCGGATTTAAAATTTAAAAAATAAACAAAATTGATTGATTAATCGATTGACTGACTGACTGATTTTTTTTGAGACTTATTTAGCCATTAATTATAGAAGTATTAAATTAATCATTTCGTTTTATGTCCCTTTGTTTTAAAATACAAATTATAATTTTTTCATACTTTTTACTATAAAATTCATTTGTCACTAAATTTTGTGCTTACAATAATTAGTTTAAAAAAAAGAAAGATAGAAATGATATGATTGAAACTAAAACGATGCACAAAATTCTCATGCTTTCTACACATTAAATAATTAATTTCGAAAATTTCATCAAACTTCCAAATTTCAAATTTATATTATCAATGAAATTAAAAAGCCACGTTTATAAAAAGCGAGTCCTTTTTTAAAATATTTTTGATATTTTTAATCCTATTTTATGATCAACTGGAAAGAAATGATATATTCTATCCGATTATAGCATAATTTTCAGTAGAAAATATTTCAGTTTTGAATTATGCGTTGTTATCATTAGATTATAAAATTCCTTGAATAGTAAACAAATAAGTGATTTCCTCCCATTTGAAACTCATATTTCATCATAATAAAACGAAAATCAAATAGCAAAATGCAAATGACCCCGACGTGATTCGAACACGCAACCTTCTGATCTGGAGTCAGACGCGCTACCGTTGCGCCACGGAGTCCACATCCAACACAAATACTTTTTTCACTGAACGATTAAAATTTCACTTTTGTTGACAGATTCCCTATTCTCTTCGTGTGAAATTTGTAAAATTTATATTTTTCATACGAATTGTTTACAACAATTGCCATATTTAACACTGAAAGTTCAATAACTTTGCTATTTTCGTATTGTTCTTTGTACTTTTCATCATTAATTAGTAGTTGTTCTTTTTCTTCCCAAACCTCTTTCTCTCTCTCTTTTGCGCTTTCTCAGCATTGTTTAAATCTTTTCTTGTAATTTCTAAAATTTGTAAAAGAGATATAGCAGATGCTTAAAAATACTGGATGTATTCCGTAATAAAATTGATTCAGTTGGAGGAAAGAGGAGTTGTAATAAGTTGAAAAGAAAAAGAAGAGTTTGTAATATACAGCAGCAGTAAATAATTTTAGGTCAACATTGACAACATTTATGTTCAGTTACGTACGTGATGGCTACTATAGTGAGCAGAGACGAGTTCGTAAAACATCACAGCAACATATAAATCGTAGTAAAATTCTTTTCTCCGATGCATCGATCGATGCATTTAATCAATTGGCCAATGAACGAAGAGAGTAAGTGATTTCAAATCGATCTAAAAGAACTAAAAGCGTGTTCAAAAAAGGCCAGAGAGTAATAGTGAAAGAATCAACAACTAAAATTGAGAATGCAAATAAGAAATTTTCGAAAATCCCAGAAGAAGGATGCCTAAGACCCAGAAATTGGGGTCAAAAAATTGATACAAGCATCCAATCAAATTGTCAGAATGGCCTCCAACATTCATGTTGCTTCTTTTTTTTTCGAAGTTTTAATTTTGAAAGAAAAAATCCATATTTATATATGTTTCAGCTCGAGCATCTCATATAATTCTTCATTTGAATATGATGCTGATGAAACAAATGAACTGGAAATTAGTAAGAGTACAACAAAAAGAATGGAAGAGGAAGAAGTACAGTATGGATCAAAAGAAGCAACACAAACAACTACAGTAGAAAGAATAAAAACATCCGACATAGGAGAGGAATCAAAAGATTCAATTCAAACTGCGGAAAAAGTGATACCCGAAGACAAATATATGACATCAGATATCCGCAGACAGCTTAGGATAGCATTTCGCGCTCATCATAATTTTACTATCTAGCGAAGAAACCATGATATCAATCGATATGTTGATGTGTAAACTGTGTAACTGCAGTAATTATAGCAATAAATTTGTCAATATAATGGAGCTTTAAAAAAAGGAAAATCATAATGCAACGTTTTCTCATTGTAGCGGTAGCTTACAAAGCTGCATATATAATGACAGAGACGGTAAAGCCTTCGTCATTCAAGTGAAAAAGTGCAACCTATAAATCGTGCAGTGATGAGGATATAGCACTTTGACGTTTTGGTTCGGTTTGTTGGTATCATCACTTCAGGTGTTGGGAATAAGCACTACCTTCTTTGTTATATTGTAATTTTCAAGCAAATCATCAAGTGGATGATTAGCTACGAGCTTCACATGATTTGAAATTATTTCTTTCGTCTTTGAGATTTGAAGAATATGTTCAAGTTAAGAAAAAATCCGTCAGCGAAATACCATACAAAGTACCATTAGGTATCGTACTCGTTAGGCATCCCGGTAGGATACCAATGCATATGGTTCAACTATTCACATTTTAACAGCCGTTGAAACTATTCGCATTTTAACACTCGTCGAAACTAGTGGAGCTCTCGGACTTTGATTTTGTCAAGACGTGACTTATACTAATCGTTGGGTATTTCACGGCTTGGAGATGTTTTTAGTGTGTGTGAAGACGCGGAGGTGGAAAGGTATGCGTGCGTGAAGTGTTCCTTCACGTAAGTTTTTCTCGTCAGTTATGTGGAGTAAGGGCTAATATGAGTGGTGATAGGTTTCTGAATAATTTCCAATTTCATTCAGAATTATTTAGGTAAATCAGAGTAATGTAAAGAGGAAAAAGAAAAAATTCATTGCAAATAAATGATACAAGTAATGAATGCCCAGTGAAAAGTGTGCAGCATGATATTGAGAGAAAAATTAGATGACCATTGTTCGTAATGATGAGAGAGATTGAGAGTATGTATTTGTTAGTATTCTGTGGGAAAAATACGAGGAAAAAGAGAGAAGATTGAAAGGTGGACTTATTATTCTTTTCAACATTTTCTTTAGTTTGTAAAAAGAGATAAATATTTAGACAGAAAGAGTAACGAGTGGTATTTGTTGAAAGTGCTGGGAGATATTTAAAAATTATGATGAGAATGGCTTAGAGACAGTTTAATTTCTAGGTCTTCAGAGATGATAATGATAATTGTCCTTCTTGTAACAGTTGCAATAATTCGCTAATTTTTAACGTGATAATCATCGGACGAACTAGCTCACATGGATGAACGCTGATCATATAAGCTATCTGTCTTGAGGATCTCATGGCGCTAACTTATAAGCCAATGTTTGATTATGTATCAAAATAAGGAGTAATCTTATTTAAAATCATTATCATATGACATTCGATATGAGCTCATTTTGAACAATATTACATCATTACTTTACTTTCGAGTTTTAAGTTTGATTGAAATTTTTCAGATTATCGAATTTCTTCCCGTAGTTACAAATGATGACTGGACGGTGAGCAGTTTTTCCTTAACAGTTTCTTTTTTATTAATTAAACTTTGATTTTACAACCGGAATGAACTATTTGTTTATTAAAACTGAAAAAAGAAGGAACAGCAAAACTATTATAGGCGGCAACATAGACCTATACCAGATGAGGCACCATTTAAAGCATATGTTGGGAATTTACCGCTTGATTTGGTTCCTGGTGACTTGGATTCACTTTTTGCAGATTATGCGGTATGTTTCATCCATGTACCATTTTTTTTTTTTTTGGAAATTAATGAAGAATAAATAATGTGACCAGAATAATTGCAACCAGTACACTGTCTTGTTGCATATTATTTAAATTGTTTCTTAATTTTCAGGTTATTGAGGCAAAAATGATGCGTGACTATGAGAATGACCGTTTCAAGGGTTTTGCTTACATTGAATTTCGAACTCGAGAGGATTTGGAAAGAGCTCTTGCTTTGAACGGTGTAGTAAGTATAATAAAAGTAATTAAAAGTATAATAGAATTTTATTACTGTTGTCGTTTTTGTTCTTGCCAAGTTTAAATAAAATTTTTGCATTTCAAATCAGAACCAAGATAGCAAAACATGTATTAATAAAAATAAACCAGTACTGTATTAAAATTGTTACTCATTAAACTAGTTTTATTTATATCATCTACTAAATTAATTATCTTTTCTCACATATTTCAAAGGAATACGACGGACGAGTGTTACGTGTGGACGTAGCAGATGCGCCACGTGGAAGAGAGCGTAGGGGTGGCGGCCGTGGTAATTTTGGTGGGCGTGGCGGTAGTTCACGTGGTGGTGGACCACCTTTCAGAGGTTTTTTAACATAATCATTTTATAATTATAAAATTATTCGCATTTTGTTTTTAAGCGCATTTAAATGTGACTTGAAATTGAATTTATTTTATTAAAGGCGATAGCAGACGTGGCGGTGGGACTAGCCGATCTGGCGAACGGCCTAATAGTAGGAATGATAATTTTGGCAATATGGATTATGATGGGTCAGATAGAGGTAGCATTAGCCGCGGTAGAAGTCAAAATGTCGAGCTCGCTGCACATTCTAGTGGTTAGCTTAATTTGTAATATATTTTTTTCTTTGTGTTCATTAAGCTTAATATTATTTCATCCTTAAGAGGTTTAAATGACTCACTTCATTTCAGCACCTGGTAGGCCTCATTTAAACTTGAAACCACGCACTACTGACCCAGAAGAATTGGAAAGATTGAAGAAAATTGAAGAAGAAGAAACAAGAAAACGTCAAGCACGTATCTTTGGAGTAAAGGAATAGCTTATTTTAGATTATTGAATTTGCTATTTATTACATTTGTAAAAGTGTACGCTCGCTACTTGACATAAGACAGCAGTATTGGCTGTCTATATTTGTATTTCTTGTTCTTTGAAAAATATTTTCATATTTTTATACGTAATCCATATCTATTAACTTATTTTCATGGTTTTTCGTCATTTATAGTATTATTAAGGTTTTTGTTAAATTAGAATTTTGTTATTCATCCACTCTGAAAAGTATAAGGCTTTGCGGGGGCTTCAAATAAAGATTGTTGGGTAGGATTTATAATTTACATTTCTTCTTTAGGATTTCATGAGGGATAAAAATAGTAAAGTTATGGCGAAAAAAACGTGAAACTGAGTTCTCTTAATTACCTTTTCATCCTTTTTCCTATGATTCAGTTTAATTAACTTTCAATTTTGTCATTGTTTTAATTAATAATCTGCTGAAATGCGCTGCTCATATTACCACTGGAAGTTTTGCTCGTAAATTTTGGATTTCCTCTTTTTATTGCTCCATCAATTTCATCGGTATTTTTCCCTTAATTTCTGGCTCAGAAGAATTGCTATTGTTTTAGCAACATCATATCCTTTCATAATATATAATTTCTTGAAATAATAGGAATGAAGTTTCAAAAGGATTTCATTTCAAACATTTCTTTCAATTGTTTTCTTTCAGATTTTCAGGGTTTCAGATTATGAAAAGCGGTTTTTTTGCCTTTTTTCTTTCTTTGTTTAATTTTTCTTTTCCTCGCAGCTGTTTTTCTACAAGTATTTATGTTTCTCATTTCTGGTCACGAAACCACACTATTGCGGACATATTACAGTTCCATGATTCGCAGGTACTCACCTTTAGTTGTGAGTTATTGCGCATTTTTTTGGTGAATAAAATTTAATGGAAAGTTTGAACTTTTACTCGTAATTTTGGAAAAACCGGTAACTAAATGACTTATATTAACCCATTAGAAGGTACCAAATTAATTGGTGTGAACATACTTATGGACCACATATACGTTAAAAACATGACATTCCTACCATTTTTTCAATCCCGCAACTACTTTTTTTCAAATACAGATGAGAAATCGTTTTATAGCCCTGATGATGTTTTTTCTTTTTTACTTTCATATTTGGCCTGTTTTTCTTAATTTTTTTCGATACACACATATATAACAAAGATTTCAATTTCTCAAATATTAAACTGTAGTATATTTCTCGTTTATGGTGGGATACCTTTGAATTAGTCGTTTACCTACTAATATAAGTCATTTGATTACTGATTCTTCCAAAAATTACGAGTAAAAATTTAAACTTTCCGATTCAAATTTTATCCATCAAAAAAAAAACGTGCAATAATCTCATAGCTAGAGATGATTACCTTTAATAACATTTGATTCTGTGATCAGAAATGAGAAATGGACTTATGGAAAAAGAGAGGAAAGAAGAGAAATAAAAGGCAAGAAATAGGACTGCTTTTCATAATTTCAAGGAAATGTTTGAAATAAAATATCTTTTGAAATTTCATCTCTATCACTTTATAAAAATAATTAACGGAACTTCATATATTAGATTCATTCTGATTTAACCAGACTACTGAGGTTATTGTAATTCGTCTTTTCATTTTCTAATTAAAATTGCTTGCAATTATTGGTGGTGCTCATAGTGATAAGCTTTAATATGGAAGAAAGTTTAGTTTACTTCAAATATTCCTAATTTATTTGGAACTATCGAACATTCATTCATTAGCTAACTTATTTGTTGATAGAAAGAAAAATCATTGATGACTTTTCTTTTTTTCTTTTCTATGACAGCAAAATTGTCACAACTATTAGTCTACCAATAAGTTTGAACAATTAGAAAAGAAAGGAACCAAACATTATCACCGATATAGCAAATTCTAAGTTTCTAAATAAGTTGAAATGGAACAATCAGTTGATGTGATAATGATTCTCATTGGGTTTGGAGAAGACAAGAATGCATTATTTATATATGAGGGATTTTTCGCTTTTTTCTTCTCCCTTTTCTCTTTTATTTTTTCTCTTTTTCTTTCACATCCATCCATTTCCATACTTCTATGTTTGTTTCTCCTCATAACTCATCACTTCTTTTATCTTTATTGTTACTGTCTTTATCAAAAAACATGACACTTTTTGATTTGATCTTAGTTCACTATGAGAGGTAATTAAATATATGAATAATTGCGCTTTGTTAATTTTGTTTTGTAATTGTCAATATTAAGATTTGATAAGATGATAAGATGTACATTCAAGTAATGTTGGATGTAATTGTTATACGATTATAGTGATGATAATAGGTCAATAATTTGAAAAGTAATTTTTTAACTTAAAATATTTTCATTATTATCTTTAAATTAATGGATTACTTATCAGGTTAATGCAGAAATAATTGCGTTTTCTCTGTATTGTTGAATAAATGTTTCCATATTATATATCATTTTAATATTCGTTTATTGCTTTAAGTTTCTTTTTTCTTGCAAGAACTTATTGTTTGCTGCTTCATTTATATTTAGCATGGAATAAGGAGATAATGTTAGACTAAGAACAATTTTAAGCTAATTTTCTATTCGAGTTTAAATTGAGTCGCAAAGCAAACGGGTGCATTTGAATATTTTCGAAAGCAGATGATAGCATAGCATTAAAGACAAGTGTGATATCCGTCATACGGTGTTTGTCAAAAATCCCTTTTATAATTAAACTTATACATTGGTTAACAAATTCTGCCACAGCTGTCACATTTATTTGACCTTTTCATTAACTAAGTGTTACCACACAAAAACTTTTCTTCTAGAGCCATTAGAATGAAAAAAATGTTTTCCAAGAATTCGCGGAGTTCCAAAGTATGAGCTGTAGGATGAGAATACTCATCTCAATTCTTGTTCTAATCAATAAGAATGTGTCCAGTGGCTTCGCCATGGCTTGAAATTCAAATCGCAGTTACAGGATAAACAGACAAGCGGTTGATTTTGCCATTTCCAAGAATTCAATTATTTATTATATGCTGAAAGGATATCTGTGTAATTTGCCATAAACAGATTGCGTTCAATACGAATTGTTGTGGTCGAATATTACTTCATTCATCCCTATCATTGATCTATTTAAAGCATATAAAAAAGTTATGAAAAATGCTCTATAGTTTGTGCTTAATATTCATTGATGTGTTTGTTTATATATACATATATTATATGAAATGAAAAAAATGGCAGGTACAAAAGGCATAAATAATTTTTGAGAAAAGAAAGTATGATAAGCTTACGTCAATTTTAAAATTTACCGTCATATTCATAATCGATCTATTTTGCAGTTGTTCAAAGTGATTAATAACATGAATGCAACATTACAAAAAAAACTGGAAATCGCATTAAAGCCATCTCATTTGGTAGGTTACACTAATTAGTGGAATTTCGTGGAGTGTAGAATTTAAATTTTGAATACACTGTTAGTCATGGAGTGTTGAACTTAAATTTGCATGTACTGTTACCTGCAAAAGTACATTTTGAAATATTGGTGAAATTTTTGAGCTATGGTGAGGCAATGGATGTTTCATGATTTCTCATCGAGCTCAATATAAGCAATACTCGTAAATAGGTTGATATTGAGCTTAATTTTTCTTTTACACGTTAATACTCGAGTGATATTAAGATTAATTAAGGGTTCATAACAAAATACTAATTGAAAGATGATAAAGTTTCGGAATAGTTCACTTTTTTCTTCATCCCATGAGGTAAATGAAAAATGAAGATTGCTAGAAGGAATTCATAAGTTCTTTTTCAGAGTATCGAAGATTTCAGCGATGGATGCGGATTGAAATTTCGTCTGGTTATTGTTTCCGATAGCTTTGACAACAAAACGACCTTAGCATCGCATCGGTAATTAATGAACATTTGATATTGTTGAATTTTTTTAATGATCGGAGATTAAGTTGTTGCGTGATTGATTGTTTTTTGAATTATTGTGGAGAATATGACCATCGAGTTAAAATTTTGACGGGTGCTTATATAGTGATATCATATAAATTATTATTTTGCCGGAAATTTCTGTATCAGTTTGCCACTTCACCAAGACAATGGGACTTCTTATTGAATCTAATTTAATATTTGATGTAATATAGATTTTACAACAGTTATAGATTGGTTTATGATGTTTTAAAAGAAGAAATGCAAGCAATACACGCGCTTGAAATCAAAACTTATACACCTGAAAAGTGGAATGCAATGGATGAAAGCGAAAGGTGAAGGACGTGAGTTCGGCATAATTTTAAATTAGAGCGTAATTGTCGTGTTTTTCTGAGTGATTTGTGATAGCAATTTTGTTATTTTATTTCAGAGTATACTGAAGGAATCGATCATTGGCACCGATGGTCTCTTCCAGTTGAAAGCCTTTTACGGGTCTTCTAATATCAGCTTAATGGCTTCATCTATGATACGAGAATTGAGTGTTTAGGGAAAAGAAGTGTATAATCAAAAATTACTGATTAATGAGATATAAAAACATCATTGTCATGTTACTGAAGAGATATTATTGTCGCTGAGGAGATGTTGGTTTGGTTTAATTTTGTTGTTATTGTTATCTAAATATAACTTTTAATTATTTAAATTATAATTATGTTTGACAGTGTTTTGATGATTTGTATGAAGGATATTGACACATTTTTATTTATGAATTGACTCGTCTATTTCTCGAGTGTTCAATTTTTTAATATTATTTTTCACTTTTAGTTATTAAAAGCCCGATTTCAAGCTAATGGTTTAGTGATTAGTATTTCAAGCCTTGGGAACTACTGTTAAAAGCTATTGTTCGAACATGTCAAATGTAGAGGTGCATGTAATCCGGGAATTGATGCATTGGCTGATGATTTTCAATTTCTAAATAAGGTTACATAGAGTAGGTGATTGCTTGAAGTTAGGGTTAAAACGTGTAAATATTTCGTGAAGTGAGGTGCTGTATTACTTTTTTTGATCCGGAGAGTATTCTTTTCGGAGTGGTTGTCATAATAGATATTTGCAGGATGTTTATTTATCAATTGTTGAAGTGGACATCCGGTAGTTCTACCAGTGAAGAGGGAGAACAACAACCAGATGAAAAAATCAGTGAAAGACTTGCAACAGAATTCGCTTCTGCTTGCACTTACTTACCCATTGCACTTAGTGAGGGCCTAATTTCACGTGAAGACCGGTTATATTTTTATGCTCGATATAAGCTTGTTACATACGGAAAAGCTGGTCAGTTTCTTATCGGGCTAGCATTTATATGTTTCGAACTAGTCCTATGTAGCACAAGATTACACATATTTATTTAGTGGAGTTTTTTTTCGTTATTGATTTCTGGTGGAGTTTTGGAGCTTCCCAACTTATGATAAATATTATTACTTGACGTTATATAATTTTATTATGTGTTTATTTTAATGCAATCATAACAGATGCCAGTAGGAGGCCCAAAATATACGATATTATTAGTCGTGAAAAATTCGATGCCTGGTTAGCATTGAGCGATATGTCAACAGCGGAAGCTATGAGACAGTATGTTGCGAGGCTTATTGAACTCGACCTTGGTTGGGACGCAAGCCAAATCTATCGTATTCGTTATGGAGTTAGACCGAGTACATTAGCGGATGCTAAATCTACTGAAGTAAGGTTGCTTAGATTTAACATAAACTTCGATATATGAGTAGAGATATTATAGTCCTATGAAAGGAGATTGTTTTCATCTTGTGATCGTGGTAATAATGCTAGAATCCATATTAGCTAACCTTCTCATGGATTATCAAACTTTCAAATATTTTGATTCTTCAGATATTATAGTCCTATGAAAGGAGATTCTATCATTTTTAGCGAAAAATCTTCGTTTTTAGCGCCACTATGGTTTCCATCATTTTGAGTGAAAACAAGTTGTGAATTTTCCAGTTTTCTATTTATTAGTTCGCATTATTTGCTTTATGTTTACCTTCTCATTTATTACTTAGTTTTTCAACTCGATTTCATTGTGAATTTTAAATTTTTTGGAAGCATTCGTTTTATTTAGAAATTTATTTAGTGGCTTTCAATTTCCCGTGTTAAATCAAGTAAAATTTTCTAACTTGATTTGACATGGGAAAAGACATGAACTGTAATTCATTCGTATGACCTGAGGTTCCATATGAAAGAAATAATAAATTATAGAGGCATAATGTCACAGCTAATTGAATGTTTCAAAAAATTTAAAATTCACAATGAAATCGAGTTCAAAAACTGAGTAATAAATAAGAAAATAAGGATAAAACAAATAATGCGAACTAATAAATAGAAAACTGGAAAATTCACAACTTGTTACATTCAAAATGATGGAAACCATAGTAGCGCTAGGAATAGCTAAGATTTTGCACTAAAGAATCAAAATATTTGAAAGTTCAATCCATGATATCACATTTGTCAGTTTTAAAAGTGAATTTTAAACAAATTGAAATCTCACTCTCTTAATGTTATACTTTTTTGCTCTTTTGCAGACAGAATCATCTGACATGAGTTTGGAGCAGATTGAATGGTTTGCTGCGTTAGATGAAGGCAATGTCGAGAAACTAAGAAATCTTCTAGCTGGCAATCTAGAGCTTCTGGAGGAAAGGAATGAGAATCAAGTAACTATGTTTACACATTTGGGTAAAAACAAAATTGTCTATTATACTTGATTTCTCTGACTTCATTACTTAAGCCAACTTTATCGCCTTTTTCTTCTGTACCTCTTCACTCTTTCCGTGACGTAATAGACATGGGCAGAAGAAATAGATTTTGTCATGGCAAGTCATGCAAAGTAATCGCATTGAATGGACCTGGACTTTTTATATGGCTGATTTTTTTGGTGTGCTATACCATTTTCTATGCTCATAATATTTAAACAATAAGGTGAATCAATTTTTGTAACTTTATTTGAATGACTGTTTCAGTTAACTGCATTGCACTGGGCTTCTGACCGTGGAAAATTGGAACTTGTTAAGTTTCTCGTTGATGCTGGGGCTAATGTTAATATTCAAGATTATGGTGGACAAACGCCTCTCCATTATGGTTATTGCTTTATTAGTAAAAAATGTGCAAAATACCCCTAGTTAATCAAGTCTTATTAGGAGAGAATTGGGATTTCGATTATGCTACGGATAAGAAAGTAGAGGATATATTTAACAAGTTTCGTTAACAACAACAACTTCACATGTACATCTTGATCTCGCAGATAATTGTCCTTCAGGAGTCATAATATAGAGGTGTTTAGTGAACTGGATAATATTCTTCATAAGTTACGAAAAAGTGTTTGCGATACCTATTTAATAGTTAGAATTTTCAAATACTACTAAGCTATTGAACTATTGCAGCCGTTTCATGTTCCCATCGATCTGTAGTCGGTTTTTTGCTCAAGAATGGTGCTGATCCAGCAGTGGCTGATTTTGAAGGGAACTGTGCGTTGGATATCGTCAGTGATAAAGTTATTAGGAGAATGTTAGAAGATGCTCTTCCAGGAGGAGTTAAATCTTGAAATTCTTCACTATCATTTGTTCAAATACGGCTTCTCGAATAGTGGATTCTAGTCAAATTTTTCCTTGCATCAAAAATTTCTCTTTATCGCGGTTGTATTAAAAATTATTACGGTCCATGTTTCTTGATTATATGCGTAACAACTAATCCCTAATTAGAAAAATACATTGACTAACTAGAACCTTAATCTTATCCAGCTTATCTTAATGCTTTAATGTTTTCGAGCTCATGATATTGCAATAGACGAGATAATACAACTGGTAGAAGCTAATTTTTTTAGTTCAATATGCTGCCAAATTCAAGAAAATTGAATAAGGAGTTATGACATCAGTGATGGAATTGTTATCGAATTAAAGTTGAGCTTCAGAACATTTCGTTGAATAGTGATCGTAACTTTAGCTTTTTGCATTGGATCGCTTTTCAACTTATATATAAATCTTGCTATTGTTCTAGCCTCTGGATTAAAAAGTAAAAATGTGTGTAATTTGTATGTTTATTACTGGATGCGATATTTTGGATATCATGCATTTATGAACAATACTAAAGTTGATATTAAAACTCCACGGAAGATCCTGAGAATCATAAAAGGAATGAAGAGTTACTGCTTTTTACATTTTACGGCAGTGATTCCCATCGTTACATCTAAGGACCGAAAAAATGCGTTATGCATCTTAAAAAAAATGCGTTATGTGTTACTGAATGTTAAAACAACGCTGCTCGCAAATCTGAAATCTGTCAGGAGATATCCAGGAAATGAGTTATCGGTACGAGAAGGCACTTCTCTATATGACTTACACTTTCCACGAAGCTCTAAAAATGTATGGCTAGTTGTACAGTCTTATAAGTATCGCAAATGAAAATTTTATTACAAAATTCGATTGCAATAATGACTATTATCTGTACAACTTGTTTTTGATGTGGAAAGAATGTATGTTCTAAGGCAGTCGTTATTTGCAGAACATGGTATTTGGATACACTGTTATTTATGCCTACGGTAATAGTATTTACCTGATGAGAAAATGCAAAGAAATAACACAAATGTAACAGTGAAGAAGCAATTTAACAATAGATTTAAGAGGTCCATTTAATACAACTAAATATTATTTACCAAGTGCAAACTAATAAGGGTTGGCAAATTAGCAGCAAACCCTTTTATTTACATAACAACAAATCGGGCATTTTTGTTATGATGACCCAAAAAATAAATTGTCGACACAGAAAGTCGTTTTATTAATGAAATAGGAAGCTATACGGATACCCCTGATATTTACTCCGAAATATCGAAAGCAATAAGCTAAAGAATACAACCACCAATCCGAGACCAACCAATGCAATAACTGAAAATTGTCACAATAACTTTAATATGAACTAATTTAATGAATCTGAAAAAAATTAGGTTTTCCTCTAAATTTTCAAATACTTTGAATTAGTGACTTACTCCGCCGTCGTCCAGAATCGCCTTTACCATCTGCCGCATCATTCATTAAGATGAAACCAGCCGTTATCGCAGCATATAATACCGCCACCAAATATGTTTCTGCCACGAGCTGTAGTTTTATAATAATTTAGTAATTGTAAGTAATTGCAACAATTGCAAACTGAACAACGAGGACAGTCATAGAATACAAGGAACAAGTAATTGGACATAAAGATCCTAAATGTAAGTTCTACCTTTCTCTTTTTTATCCATTAACCTAGCTGTATGATATAGTCTCTTATCCCACTCCTTTCCTCTCTTTTTGCCCTTTAATACTAGAAATTCTACCGAAAGATTAGGGATTAGAGATGATTTTTCCAATTATTTTTCCAGGAATAATTTAAATCCAAAACTACAAAGGAAGCTACCTGATACTGAGTAGAACCATGAATAAAACTTGTTTCACGACTGTGCGACCTAGTCATAACAAATGGAGGACCATGAATATGATTCCACATCTGTCCGCTCATAAACGCAAATACGACACAAAGACAAATTAATGCCCAACTTGTACGATTGTATAAGAAATCGAGATTATTTCTGCGCATATACAATAACCCTAATACGAGCATTGCCAATAACAAAACAACTGCTGGTGCTGCATAGTTTGGTGGACGAAGAATGCGAATCTAAAAATAATGAATCATGAGTTATAAAATTTTGTATTTTTTATTTTAAAGACAATTAATATTGTCATCCTTCAGAAAACATGTCTAATCATACTGCAATTATCTTTCTCTCCCTTTATAACCTCTAATATCAGCAGAAATTTCACCAAAAATGTAATAGAATTGCAGTATGATTAGACAAGTTCTGATTAGTCTTTCTGATTATTTTTCCAAAAACAGAAAAGAAGCATACCATATATTAAAAAGAACCAAAATGAAATCTGTTTTTTGGATATGCAATTCGTCATATTCAATAAAAAATGATAAAAAAATGTCTATAAGATTGCAACTTAGAAAACAAACTTGTATATCTGTTCGTTCAAAAACAAATTTCGCCATGCTATCGGCACTAAAACCTTGCCGTTCAAAATCCATTTGATCATTCCTTTTCTTTGTACCCTTTGATGGGAAATGAAAAAGTACTGGTGCAACATTTAGATTCATTTGCTGAAAGACTTCTGGAGATTCATCATAATCAATAATTGCAAAGTAAAGAGCTTTCAGTTCCGAATATGCATAACGGTACGAATTAGCCAGTATATAAAATTCATCATATGAGGATCTGAAATGATAAAGATTATTTGGTGATAGCAGATAACGTCGGAAATATGGAATAAATGTATCCAATAACATTTCAAAACATTCTTCCAGAACAATAAATAGAAAATTTTTAACCATTCCAAAAATGAAAACCTCACTTGCATATTGCACAGTTAACATTTGGAGAAAGCGCCGTAAACATCACAATCATAGAATAATTGCGTGGCGCACTTCGTACATACGTTTTCCACCGGTCTGCATTCAAATTGATTAGTGGCCTTCTGTACATCCACTCCTGCAATACGTGAATCAATAATTATTTGATTTTCTAAGTATTTTTTTCTTAATCTTAAAATAAATGAAAGAAATCTACCTGTAGGTTTTTAACTTTTTCATCCAGATATACTCCTTTCTGGCTGTAGGTCATTCCCAGGACTGCAAGAAATACTACTGACTGTATAGTTGAGACGCCGAAGTTCATTTATGAAACTGATGCACTTGTCCTGCAAAACATGATCTGGACGAAATTGACATACACTGAATCTTGCATTGTTAGATTTTACAAAAACCTTACCGCTTCACTTCGTTTCAAATCTAAAACTAAACTTGCAGCTGTAAAAAGTTAATAATACCACCTTAGAAACAGCAAAACGCAAAATATTATTAATTTATTGAAGACGAAAAAACAGTAAACGTAAGTACAACAGTGTGATTTTAACCACTTTATTCATTCTATTAAAAAAAAGCAATACAATCATAATCCAAATGATTTAGCATCAATAAATATATACTGCTCACTTCTACAATAATTCGTAAATTTGACAGCTTGACGTAGGAAAGTTACACCGTTTCGTAATATAATTCAAATCTTTATCGAAATTATGCTCATATAAATGACATCCTTGAAAATAAGATTTAAAGTTGATTTACTTCTCCCCACCTTATCATTCGAAAGACCAGTCCTTTGATTTTACTTGAAAATCAAACGACTATCGATTATGATATCAGAAAGGTAATTCAATTTATATACACTGACAAAAACAAAATCGGAAAAATCCGACTTCATTACTTTTTAGTCGTACCAAATCCACCAAATCCCATAGCTGCAGCAATTTCTTCATCAACTTGTACCTCGGGATATTTCCGTTTTTTCTGTTCCAAGCGCTTGGATTTCTTATAATCAGCCATACGTGCCTAAAAGTGCAATGTGAAGCTGGTAACTCGTGAAACCATTAAATGCTCACTATTAAAATGCTCACTACCTTACATTCACCAGGAGCATCTTTTTCACAGACCATAAAAAACCGATATTTTTGAACAAATGTGGGTGAAACTCACATACCTCTTCTTCTTTTAAATCATCCAGTCTGTCATGCATATCATCTTCCTTTTTTTGCATTTCTTCTGAAATTCAAACAAGAATTCTATCAACTCTTAAATATCCAATCTTAAATTATATTGATTGGTACCATTAAATTTTGATTTTTGCAGTTCCACAGTTTTGAAAAACATAATATGCTAATTGCTAAACACGATATATCAATTACATCTGCAGGAGGTCCTTACTTTGAGCTTTTTTAAAAGCAAATCGTTGGCGTACTTCATCTAGAGTGCTTCGTTTTATCTTCATACTCATCCCCATATTACGTTGATGATTCTTTCCGTTAATATGATCCAGAAAATTGATAGAATCTTTAACGACACAATCGCAAACATCACAATAGTACCCACCAGTTTCAGCTGATGGTGTTGTTTTGTTGATAACTACCGTGCGACCAACTTTTGATTCCAAATCAACCTTAAACAAAAATATGAACAAAAAATTCTATCAAAAATTCAGTTTAGTACAAAAAATTAATTGCAACAAGCAATATATAATTGTATATAAGCTAGATAATCAAAATAACCTTGCCAGTGAGTGCCTTCTTATTTGAAAGGATTCAAACTAAAAGTTAACACACTTAATTCTTGCCTTATATTCTCGAGCTTTCAGTAATTCTCGTTTTACTTTCGGTTCGTCTGGGAATCTTGGCAGCTTACGCTTTCCTCTTATTTCTTCATCCTTTTCTGTCAACAATCGTTCTTGTGCTTTTCGCTCATATTCCTCCCGATCCCATTTTCGCCGATGATCCACACTTGCGGAATTTGTAGGATCATAAACTGACATCTTGGCTAAATTAAAGAAGTAAAATAATACTTTGTCACCATTTACACAACAAATACATCGTAAGCAATAATGAAATTCCAAGTAACTTTGAAGAATACATGTCTCATTATGAGACTGTTACTCATATTTTATTGACGTGAAATGAATTACGGTAAATTCTATGCAAATTCGCGTTTGTATGCGATTTTCTTAAATTGAATGAAAAATATGCTCCAATTATAATATATGTTACGGCACGAATAAGTATTTCACCAAGTTAGGTTGCGTGAAACAGTAACCGTTAGGATGAAATTTGCACAATCGCTAGATAACGTGAAACATACATCATCATAAAGCATGTAAAACCAAATGTTTATTAAATGAAACCATTCAAGCAGTCCCCTATCGGAACGTGTAGAACGGACAACCCTCATATTTACCAAATCTCAAATTTAGACACCTTTTCCGCTTTTCGGTGGTTAAGAAATGAAATTGTTAATTTTGGATCTTTATTTTATAGAGGAAATTATTTCCTTGCTGGTAAAATTAAGACGAGTGATAATGAGAAGTTATGCCGAGAAGAAATAGTTTGTGTTGGAAATGATTAGAGATTGATAAAAATCGAAAGAACAGTAGTTATAGATGAAAAGAGGAAAAAATATTAGATGCATTATTTATCTTTAGAGCAGTACAATAAAGATAAATGAAATAAGTGTATTCTTGAGAAAAATAAGATAGAAAAACGATAATTAAAGTTGAAAGGACTGGTAAAGTAGAATTAATATAAGGGATTAATAACAAGAATAGTTAATTGGGAGTAAGCTATCGGTTATCTATAACTACTGTTCTTTCATTTTTTATCAATCTCTAATCATTATTTTCGTTTGCTAATATTCATTAATAGATTAATAATTAATTTTCGAGAAATTGTACTTTATCATTAGGAATGTGAAAATTCCGTTTTCAAATGAAATTCAACTATAAATGAAATAATTGAAGCCTAAATAATAATTTGTGGACATTTGCTTAACTTTTACTTATATAAGCATATAAGTAAACGTTTAAACATTAGGTAAAATATAGGTAACGAAGAAGACGTAAAATACGCCTTACCTTTCATTTTTTTCTTTATTCCCTTTAGTCTGTTATTTTAAATATAGGTAACGAAGGCTATTTTAAATATAGGTAACAAAGAAGACGTTCTCTTTACAACGTGTTATTTTTCATATATTTTTACATAACATTCAAAAGTATCAAATTCACAAGTATGAAAGTATCTATTATCTCATTTATCACACAAATATGAAAAATATCTATTAAAGTATTATGAAAGTATCTATTATCCACGGTACTTTACTACTGTGGATGGTTTTTGTTGTAATATGAACATCTTAAAGAATATATCCCTTCTCTTCTCTCTTCTTCTCTTCATCTCTCTTCTCTCCTCTCCAACAGTCGCTTCGTTATAGTCCAAAGATGTTAGCTTCTCGAATTCATATTGTTGCTTGGTTGTTGTGATAATGCCAATTAGTTTCTATCGCATTGATACGTTACGATTTTGTTATCTTCCACCCAATCTTTTATGATTTTAACACTTCATTTATACGTTTATATTTTCATTTTGATAATATTTCAGCAACATTTTCATTTATTCATTTTATATTAGCAATATCTGTCATTTAATTATTTGTATAAATGGCATAAAATTTGTATTATATATATATATAAAATTCCTAATGCTAAAATATACAACTTATTGATCTTTCATTGCGTGCATTTCGTTAAATCTTAATGTAATGTACGTTATTTATTTCTTTGGTTTATTTAAAATGGAAGATGTCCTATAATAATAAATCACGGGGAATTTTAGTTTAGAGAGTTGAAATTTACAATAAATCATTGGGAATCACCAAATTTCATCTTTTTGTAATGGTACTAAATGTATGAGTCAGTATTTTAATACTTTTATTATAATTTATTTTATTCATGCTAATTTATTGGTTGATGAAAATGTTTAATTTATTGTTAGTTGTATCGCTTTGTTATAATTTTGCATATTTTTGCGAGTTTCGAATACGACAGAATGCCGATAATAAGTAAGGCAGATCGAAGTCGAGATGAAGCAAGTACAGAAATAGAGCATATCGATCGTGGAATACATTCATTCCAGGAAATTTCTCACATATGTTAGTTTATTTCTTATTCTTTCGAAATTTTATTTATTATTTCATTCTATGTAAACTTTTTAGTTCAGTGATATGACTTTTATTAATTTTCCTCTCGCGTTGTTTCACTTCATGATACATTGAGTAATATTAACAGTAATGTTTGATTCATCGATTTTTTAAATCTGACCCATTCTGGAAGTATATGCTCCAGGCTATGAATTGTTGTGGAATACGTTCTGTCCTTTTAAGTTTTTAACCGCTATTCTTACCATTATTTTATCGATCACCTAATCACTGGATAGATTCTGTAGAAATTTTTGGTATATTTGATTATGGTGTTGAATGAAAGTAATATTTTTTTTTTAGTCAACAATATGGCATTGAGAAGATTGATTTTGAGTCACAACAGAATTTCATCCGTACCACCAAATATCGCGGATTTGGTCAATTTAGAGGTATATTACTGAATTTTTAAGGATTTCGATTAGTATCAAGAAATAAGTGAGCATATATTATCCTATCATTGGGACATTTTTTCAGAGTTTGAATTTATGGAACAATCAAATCGAAGATTTGCCGACATCAATATCGTCGTTGAATAAATTGCGAATTCTTAACTTGGGGTTTTGTTTTATTTTTATTCATTGTTTTTTTATTGATAACAGTAACATGTCGTTAATGGTGAATTATCAGTCTCCGAAAAAAGAACTCTATTAATATTATCGTTTGACCATTTAATGCAGTTTGTTTTCTAATTAGGTGAGTGAAAAATTTATTAAAAATAAATTCTCAGGATGAACCGGCTGAATATATTGCCAAGAGGTTTCGGGTCATTTCAAGCGTTGGAAATATTGGATCTAACTTATAATAATTTGAATGAACGCAGTTTGCCGGGAAATTTCTTTTTTATGCGTTAGTTCTTTTTGCACTCAATTTTTTTATAATTTGAAATGCCTCATGATCACCATACAATAAAAGTAAATGAAATTTTTAGAAATTCACTTCTTCATTTTAACCGTTAGAGCTCAGATTTTTCATTCGAATAAGATTTTTTAGTTATGGAATTTATTAATAAGTTCATCAGTCTCACTCCGATATTAATTCATTCATTCATCGCTTGAAATATAGCTGTAGAATCAGCACGGCAATTTCAAGCACGCCTCCCTTTTTTGATCATTTTCATATTTCATAGCCACACCTTACAGTCAAGTTAATTAAAATTTGTCAAGTCATTGATTTACTGTAATATTGTTGTGGCATATTGTGGCGCCGAATACTGAACCTTAAGCTTCAAATGGTGATTGAAGATTGAAGGGAAGAAATTCGTCTTTTTGTTTTTTTTTTTATTAATTTTTTTTGTAATAGCTTTTATTTCTAGCAACACTACGTGCCCTATATTTGGGTGACAATGATTTTGAATATTTACCCGCTGATATTGAAAATCTTTCGAGTTTGCAAGTTTTGGTGTTACGTGAAAACGATTTACTCGCTTTGCCGAAAGAAATTGGTAAACTTTATCGCTTGAAAGAACTTCATATTCAGGTACTTACATTTATAACATTGAATCGACGCTTTTATATAAATACATTTCAAGCATCAATATGTGAAGATAACGGTCGATGGAAATTTCTCGATGGAAATTTCCAAGTTTTTTTCACTTGCATACAAACTATTTAAGTAAATGTTTTGTAAAACAAGTGATGACTATATGTATTTTTTTCAAGGGAAATCGTTTGACCGTTTTGCCACCGGAAATCGCTGGATTGGATCTTGTTGGTCCGAAGCGAGTTCTGCGACTTGAGAATAATCCCTGGGTACAATCACTGGCAGAGCCATTAACCAAAGGTGTGTGTATATTTAATAAAGCCAGCTTCAGCGTACTGTCAAATAAGAATAATATCTACAACATTAAGTTGAAAATTTTATGGTATTACTGAAGTAAATTAAAATAATATTTTGTTACAAATAAAATAAAGGATAGTGGCAAAATAAGAAAGTAATATTGCAGGAGGGAAGAATTGAAAATAACTAGGACAATGAAAATTTAATTGTAGAAATTTTGTCCAGTGAGACCATTGTCGGTATTGATGTGTATGAAGTAATTTTTACAGGTCCACTTGCTTTAATGGAATACCTTCGGTCGGATTCGTATAAATATCAATATGGACGCCAAGAATCGGGAACCGGTGTAGCACCACCAAAAACTCGAAATAAGGATAAAAAGATTAGTAGGCAAAAAGTGAAACAAGGATGTTAAACGTTTTAAGCTTAAACAGCTGCCATGGGCACAAATATCTTTAATTCTGAAGTGTTTGATTCATCAGTGTACTTTGATTTATAAAGCATTCTTTTGGAACAAGTGAATGAATTTACAATCTTTGAGTCCTCTAAAATAAATTATTGATTCGATATCATTGTAATTTTTGTACTTAAGAAGCAAACTTTTTGAAGTAAGAAGAAATAAGCATGATTCTGCATTATGCTTGTGATATGGTTTTTAAATCAATCTGTGCTTTGAAATGTATTTGTTCTCATATAAATGCATAGAAATAAGTAATTAATAGATGATTAATCTAAAATTTGCCGAAATTTCTTCTTTCCTTTCCATTTTTCAAATAGCTCATAATGATAATTATTGGATGAAGAAAATTTCCTGAGCATGTCTAAATGAAAGTAATGATCGGAAATTTAGTAATTAATAAATTAGAAAAAAGTAGATGAATAATTTATATCAGCTAAAATAAGAAAAGCATACCAAAAAAAATTATGATCGGATTGGATAAATTTTTTACTGATAGGTAATATAGATAATATCAGTAGGTGATATCATGCATTTAATAGACGTTTACATTTTATAATTAATTGTAAATGATCAGCCAGAATATGACAGAATAAAAGTATAATAGGAATGAAAATGGATTAGTTAAGAATAGTGAATATTATAAATTGAATGAATGATTTAAATGAAGTGATATATATCACTATCACCACCGTATTACAATTATTGATTTCAAATTAAATTTAGAATTGATTAACAAATTTCAAATTAAATTTAGAATTGATTAACAACGAAATGGTAAAATTTAAAAATTGTAGGAGGAAAAAGTAGGAAGAAATAAATGAATATATTCTGTTTAAAAATCGATAGAATGAATTGAAAAGAATAAATGTAAATTTCCTGCAATTATTCGTTTCCAACGAATGCAACCATTTGTTGAAGGAAAATTAAAATACTTTCGCATAAGCAACGATCGCAAATGAAATGAATGAAATCATTTTTTCTACGACAAAATTAAAACATTGGATTACTTTTTTTGTTGTTTGTTTATTCAAGGGATTTAAAAATTGATTTAGATCAGTCTGAATTGTAGAATGGATAGGACTGAGAGATCGATATAGATTAAATCAGAAAATCAGACTCAATTGTCTACTTTTTTTTTGATTTCTTCATTCTAGGGAAGCAAAGATTGATATAGATCAAATTGAGAAATCAGTCTGAATTGTAAAATGGATAGGACTGAGAGATCGATATAGATTAAGTCAGATGATCAGACTATAATTCTTTATTATTCTTTCAATTCTATCTATTCAATTGTTTTAATTCTACCGATATTCAACTATAGAATAGAGAGAATTGAAAAGAATGATAGAGATCAGATCAGTCATTTTATATTGATTGCTATGCAAGCAATTATATAATTTATATTTGTAATAAATTAAATAATTATGCAGAATGAATTAACGAATTATAATTTAATTCATATTTTTGAAAGATAATGAATATTTAAAAATAATCATTTTCCTAAAATTTTTAATTTTATTGCAAAAATCCTGTTGCAAAATTTAATTACTTATTGTTAATTGTTTTAGTATTTCAATTCAAAAGCGATTATAATTACTAATGATTGTTTTATTCTGCTAAAATATCAGCAATTAATCAGTGTTAGAAAGTGATAATTTTAGAAAGATAATTATAATTATTTGAAAATTTTCGAATGTTATAAGTATTAATTAGTGTGACATTCAGAAAGTAATTTCCATATTTTCGAATTCATTTATATGAATTATCTGTGATATCGATAGATATTTCATGAAAGGACAGGGTCAAATGTCGATGAGCATGAAAGCGATGACCTAATTTTAGAATGGAACTGTCACATTATCATCATAGTTAAATGTGTAACTATGAAAAGGAAATTGATATATGAAGTTTTATAACTAAAATAAATTTGATTATTTAACTAATTCAAATTTGAATTGTAAATGAAAATAATAATAGCTAACATATTGTATTAAACAATATCATAAGTTAATTAGAAAAGAGAAGTATTAATTATTTCATTAATAATTTAAGCTTATATTGTTTTTTTTTCCAAATAACATTCATTTTGACGGATGCGTTTTACTATTCCATACAAAATTGTTGTTGTTTACATACTGTTGATGTTTAGCCACGCTGTTATTATTATTGTTGTTGTTATTGCTTAATCACGTTGCTATCGTTATTGTTATTGTTGTCGTTGTTGTTTTTGATCACGCTGTTATTGTTGTTGTTTAGTCACATTGTTATTGTTACTGTTTGTTGTTAATTAATCAACGCTATTATTGTTACTGTATATTTCTTGTTGATGATATTGTTGTTATTGTTACTGTTATTGTTTTTTTGTCATATTTTATTTTCTTGTTGTTTAATTGAAAATTTTTTTTAATAAAAATTTATCTCATACAATAATAACTCGAATGATAATCTTTCACATAAACTTACACTTCGCTGTTTAATTTCATTCACTAAATATATCTGTAATATATAGCAACTATCAATACATTGAAAAATACATCATATGAATCATTATTAATTCGAAAATTTCAGCATCATTAAGTTAATGTAATTTTTGAAATTTCTCGTGGGAATTAATGAGAAGGTAAAACTTCTGAACGTTATTTGATAAGTAATGAAAATAAGAAGTTATTAAGATTAAAGGAAAGTTATTAGTATAAATATCTTCAAGTTTGTATCTTTTAGTCCTTCACTGTCAATAGTTGACAGTAAACAGCTAACTATTGACAGTAAAGAATTAAAAGATACAAACTTGAAGATATTGATATTTTCAAATTTTATTTTTGTTGCCATCATTAATATAAACAAGGTCATTTATTGATTATTTATTTTTGTTACCATCATTAATATGAATAAGGTCATTTATTGATTATTTGCTATACGAGTGTATCATATAGCAATAAATGACATTGTTGTGTATATATATATATATATGAATAAATAACTTGTAGATATTTTTTAGTAATCTTATCTTTCATCATTAAAATAACTCAGTAAAAATGAAATGTGATAGAAAGAATAGGAAAAATCCTTCTACATCTCTTACCTGTTAATTTTATTTTTCTTTTTAATAATTTCAAAATATTTAAAAATTCAAATAAGTAAACAAATAAACAAACATATATATATATGGTGTGGAAATATTAATAAATAAATAAATAAGTAAACAAATATTATGTTACTTATTATGTGTGTGAAAATATAAATAAAATATAATAATGTATATGCATTATTTATTAGATAATGTACGCGCATCTGTCTATCGATAAAAGGTGTAAATTATGCATGCGTGTGCGTACGTGTATGTGAGTGTTCATATATGTATACCTGTCATTACGATCTGATATATGTATGCATGAAGTGGGTGGAGGTGCTTTGTTATTGAGGGAGAGGATAGAGCGCAGAAATGGGAGTTGACTAAATATTTGATGGCATATCGCATCATTGTGGCCCTTCCTCTGATAGCAAATCCATTGTTGCAGTTGTAATAGCACTCGACGACACAAATGGTTGGTTTGCTTTCTCCTTCAAGCTTAGCCTAGTCTGTCTAATTTATCCGAGCCTAGATTGATATCCCTTCTCGCTTTCTCTCCCTCTTTTTCTCTCTCTGTCTCTCAATCATTACCTTAATCAATATTTATATACATGTACACATATATATATATATATACAAAACTGATTAAATGTTAAGTTTCAATGACTTATTCGATTTACTCCATTTTTGATTCATCTGTTGATTAATTTGACAAAATAACTAATTGATTATCAATCATACCGATAATTTTTTGTTAAAACAAAAAACAAAAAGAAAATCATGAAATTAAATTTATTAGAGATATTATAATAAAAGAGAGAGAAAGAAAGAAAGGATTAAAATATCTTTTAAAAAATATATTAAATGTAAATTATAAAATTTATTGATTATTTCAACGAACCACTTCAATTTTGTTACTATAGTAACTTCACAATATTATTTCTATTTATATTTACCAATTCTTTAGAAATAAAATAATATTACTACAATTGGGAATGAAATAAAAAAACAAATAAAATTAATTAAAATTAATTATTAAAGAGTTTTATGTATAATTTTTCTCTCTCTAAAAATTAATTCTATTTTTTGCAGCGTGAAGTAATTTCAATACATATTGGCCAAGCTGGCGTTCAAATTGGTAATGCCTGTTGGGAGTTGTACTGCTTGGAACATGGTATTCAGGTTGGCAAAGAATCCCTTCTTCTAATAATTTTATAAATAATGAGAATTTAAATTGAACTTTGAATGAAACAAAAATATCTATTTGAATCATTTCATCTCGTCGCTCTCTCTCTCTCTCTCTCTCCTTGTTTTGTAGAATAATTTAAATACAAAATTATTTTAAAACTATCAGAACGAATGAAATAATTTGTATTAATTAGCCTGATGGACAAATGCCGTCGGATAAAACAATTGGTAGTGGTGATGATTCGTTTACAACATTCTTTTCGGAAACTGGATCAGGTAGACATGTTCCACGTGCAGTTATGATCGATTTAGAACCAACTGTTATCGGTATATTTGTTATCATTCAAATTCTTGATAAATTATAAATTTTAATTTATTTCATTCAGAGATATACATAATTCTGTAATATGTATTATTAGATGTTAAGGAGTGTATATTAAATGTTATCTTTATTATTGTTTTTCTTTTTTAATCTATCATATTTATCATTTTCCCAAAACTTTTATTTTTAAAGATAACAAATCAAGTGTGGTTTAATTGAGAAATATTGATAATCCTAAATTTAAATTTAAATTGAGTGGAAAAATTTAATTTGTTGAAAATGAAGTCGAACTTTTGATTGATTTCAATTCTTTCTTCCATCCTATCTCAGCTCATCAAATTCTTTCCTATCCTTTTTTTACCTGTGAAATACATTTTAAAAAAATTTTAACCACAATTAAATATATTCGTCCTCATCTTTCCATTCCATTCCATTCCCGTCCTCTAATGATGGTTATTATTTCTGATCGAATTAATAATTTCTATTAATTCATCACTTGTTATTGGGTGACACTTTTTATTTGTCCTCTACCAAACGAACATCTCAATTGTCGTGAACTTTTTTTTTCTCTCTCTCTCTCTCTCTCTCTCTTTCCTTCTCTGTTTGCAAAATGAGGTAAAAATTTTTGTAATTTTATTTTATAACAAAATTGTGAATATATTATAGTGTTGGGAAAATATACGAAGATGATTATTATAAAAATTTTACAAATTTTTAAAATGAGATATGAATTTTTCAGCATTTGTGATTAATGAAAAAAGAAAAAGAGAAAAGCTGAAAATTTCATCTGTCAATAATTTTCTTTTTAATTAGTGATTCGAAATTTTAAAATAAATGAAAGAATTGTAAGCATCCTTTAGGGAGTTTTATTTTTTCACTTCAATTCTATTCAGAATTTACGACAACAAAGCAATATAGAAAGTTGAATAATAGAAATGGCTAAAAAGAATATCTAAGAAAAAATATCGAATTTTCAAATTATTGATCTTTTCTTCCGTCTCTCTAATTTATCAACGAAAACTTTAAAGTTTCGACTAAATTTAACTTTCATTAAATTCCATTGGGATTTCATACATATATGAAATTGTTATGTTTTTCATTGTTGAAAAAAAGATATCAGAGAAGGATGGCATTGCTAATAAAAAAGTTTAAGTTGAAAGAAGCGAATATATCATAAATTTTAAATTTTAAAATGAAATAAAAGTAAGAAATAAGATAAGAGAAAAAACAGAGAGAAAAAAAGATAATTATTTCATAAAACTTTTTTTGAGAGAAATTTTACAATTTAAAAAACTTTAGTGAAAAAAGTTTTTAACCTTATCATCTATCTTGTGATAGATGATAAGGTTAAAATTATATCTAGAATTATATCTATCTTTTGATAGCGATAAGATAGATATATAGAGAGATAGTTGTTATTATCTATCTTATATCTATCTTTTGAAGGCGAGGAAAAAGAAAGATTTTTAATTGATGAAAAATTTTTCAATCTATTAAAATTTTTCCCTAACAATAAAGTAAGCGTTAAATGTAACTAATAGGTGTAATATGAAATGTATTGACGTAAGTAGGATTAAATAGGCTGGCAGCATTAAAATTCAATTTTCTTTTTTTTTCTAGCTCTTATCGAAATTTTATTTTTTTAGAAAAAATTTTGCTACTGAAAGAAGTTTGTAAAATCAAATTAGCTACCTTAGTTAATTTCATATATGCAAAGCAACACCTGTTCAGATGAAATTATTAATGCTGGGAAAATTTGGCACTGTTGTATTCCTATGAATGATGTATGTATGTATGTATGTATAGGTTTATATGAGGGTTGAATAATGTTCTAATTAAATGACATACTTCAAAATTTTGAATTAATTTTATTTATTAATCAATTCCTAGATGAAATTCGAACCGGAACTTATCGTTCATTATTTCATCCGGAACAACTAATTACTGGCAAAGAGGATGCAGCAAATAATTATGCTCGTGGACATTATACAATTGGTAAAGAGATTATTGATCTTACATTGGATCGAATTCGACGTTTATCCGAAAATTGTACTGGATTACAAGGTTTAGAAGTTGTTTTCTTTTTTCCATTTATTATTTCAATATTTTGAAATTCAATTTAAATATTTAAATCAAATTGTTTTTCTTTTTGTTGTTGTTTCAATTTTCTCTTAAAAAAATAACGAAATAGTTTCTTTATTTTAGATTCATTTTCATATACATTCAGGCTTTCTGGTTTTCCATTCATTTGGTGGTGGTACTGGTTCCGGTTTTACTTCATTACTTATGGAACGTTTGTCAGTTGATTATGGTAAAAAAGCTAAATTGGAATTTAGTGTTTATCCTGCACCACAGGTATGCTTACAATCATTTTATTAGCTTAGAAATAAGAAGAAATGAAAAAATTTTTTTGATAAGTTTATTTATCTAAATTTTGCTGTTAAATTTCAGGCTTTTCGTTTTGAATTCGAGAATTTTCACATCTTTAATTTAAAAAAATATATAATCGTACTTATTCATTCCATTATTGACTAATTTGTTAATTGTTGTAGGTTTCAACAGCAGTTGTTGAACCATACAATTCAATCCTTACAACACATACGACCTTGGAACATTCCGATTGCTCATTCATGGTTGATAATGAGGCCATTTATGATATTTGCCGCAGGTAAATTAATTTAATAAAAAAACTTTTAAAAAGTTACTATTTATAAGAGAGTACCCAATATTTACCATTGGTAAATTTTATTTTAAGATATAACTTTTCATCAGATAGTAAATAGAACATAATTTAGATTTGATTTAATTGATGTATTGGTACATAATTTTTGAAATTTTTACAGAAATCTTGATATCGAACGTCCATCATATACAAATTTGAATCGTTTAATTGGACAAATTGTCTCATCAATTACCGCATCTCTACGTTTCGATGGTGCTTTGAATGTTGACCTTACCGAATTTCAGGTTTTTCATCTTTCAATTCCGCATAAACCTTACACGGTTGGAAAAAAGAACATCATAAATGTTTTTTTTTTCCTTCTTGAAAAAGTCTTCAAGTTTAATTTGTTTATTTTTTAATTAAAATACTTTGGTTTTTTTTTGAAATAATTTATTTAAAAAAAGGTGACTGATATATTATTACTCAGACCAATCTTGTACCATATCCACGGATTCATTTTCCGTTGGCAACATTTGCGCCAGTTATTTCTGCTGAAAAAGCTTATCATGAACAATTATCAGTATCAGAAATTACCAACATGTGCTTTGAACCACACAATCAAATGGTTAAGGTAAAAGCTATACTAAAACTTTTTAAGCTCTTCCTTCCCTTTTTTTCTAAACTTCAGATTAAAAATTCTACGAAAAATATTGAATTTTTATTAGTATTAGATTTATTAATATTAAATTTAAGTTTCAAATTGATATAACTCAGTAACTGATAATCAATTCAGCAAGTGATAATAAATCATCTAAATTGATTCATAGTTATAGTGCGATCCACGACATGGCAAATATATGGCGGTATGTTTGTTATTCCGCGGTGATGTTGTACCAAAAGATGTAAATGCAGCAATAGCAACAATTAAAACGAAACGTAGCATACAATTTGTTGATTGGTGTCCGACAGGTTTTAAAGTTGGGATTAATTATCAGCCACCAACTGTTGTTCCTGGCGGTGATCTTGCTAAGGTAATGATGATATACATATTTCTTCTCCAAATTCTTACTTCTTCTATAAAACATTTTAAAATTTATGTTAAATATATAAGTACATTCCAATGCTTATAAAGTCACATATTAATAATAGTAATAATTAATAATAAATAATAAACAATGCGTAATAAATAATAAATAAATAATGAACAATGAATAATTAATAATAGTAACAATAAGTAATAATAATAATTAATGATAATAATTGTAATTGTTTTAATAATTATTTTTTTGGTTTAAATGAAGCAGTTAATAAATATCCGCGTACATTCTATAACACCTATGAACAAATATAATAATAGTAATAATTAGCGCTAATTAATGACAATTGTAACCATAATTAAGGTACCACGAGCAGTATGTATGCTATCGAACACGACAGCAATAGCTGAGGCATGGGCAAGGCTTGATCATAAGTTTGATTTAATGTATGCTAAAAGAGCTTTTGTACATTGGTACGTTGGTGAGGGAATGGAAGAAGGTGAATTCTCAGAAGCGCGTGAAGATCTCGCTGCTTTGGAAAAAGATTACGAAGAGGTATGTTTGTATATATTATATGATTAAGATTAAAATCATTTAATATCATTTTTCCCCATTAATTATTTTTGTTCTTCTTAATATATTATTACTTGTTATTATTATTTATTATTTATTTGTTATTATTATCAACCATTTATTTATTATTTATTATTATTAATTACTATTATTGTTTATTATCATTATTATTTTATTGTTTTTTTATTATTATTTCATTATTGTTATTATTATTTATTAACATTAATATTTATATATGTTGTATAATTAAGACCATTGTATTACTTTATTATCAATTTTATACAAATGTTTATATTACTCTTATTACTCATATTAATTCTATCACTATCAATATAATATTTTTAATAATTAATAAGATGGTGGTAATATAAATGAAATCACATTGTTGTAAATTTCTTTTTTCATCTTAATATTACAATTTTATAACTATAAATAATAGTTTATAATTTAATACGAGTGAAGATTATGCTTAAAAAATGCTTTTAGGTCGGTGTTGATTCAATGGAAGATGCTGGAGAAGAAGGAGATGAATATTAAAAATGAAATTTTTCAATGGGAAAAAAAGAATCTATCCTTACTGCCACATACATATACAAATTTATGCTATATTGCTATAACTGCTAATATGTTAATTAATTGGTGAAGAAAAGAAATCAAGCAATCGATTGCTTTTTGCTTTTTATTTACTCGCCATTTGCATAAATACATACATTCCTCTTTTTCAGATCTTCCTATTATTTCTTTTCATATTGTTATTTCTTCTTCTTTTGTCAACTGTTTTTTCCTTTAGTAACAAAATGTTATGCTATTTCCATAAAATGTTTTCCCTTCTGCATTAATTGATTCTTTTTTGTCTTGAAATTATCAAGGAGATATACCGGGAAGAAAGAGAAAAATTACATAAAATTATATGAATTTTTTTAGATTATATTATTGGATTATAATATTATATTATATTATTATAATATTATATTATAATATTATAATATGATTATAATATTCCATTATGAAACTTAGCAACTTCTTATCGATAACTGAGAGAAAAAACAATTTTAGATGGCTTACGACAAACGTTGCATAATTTGCAAAAGATGGAAGACTCATTTTATTTTATTTGCATTTTAATCAAAATTTAATTACTGTTGCTGTCAACAAATGCAATGCTTGCATTTTTGAAAACTGTCAGTAATTATGAACTGTCTCTGTAATAAAACATTTATTATTCTGTTTATTTAAACTTTAGCAAATGAAGAACAAAGAAAGGAGGAAGTAATTTAGAAATAATTTCTTCATCTTTTCACTGATAGAATAAAGCTATTGAAGAAAGATATAAGAAGAGAATTAATGAATTTATGATATTATTTGAAAAGGCTAAAAAATGATAATTGAAAAATACTTCATTTATTCGTGAAATAATTTGGAGAGAAATTTTTAATTCGTTCAACTGAACAAAAAAATTCTCAACACTAATTATTAAATACAAAACGAAACGATTTGTCGCCAAAATTTATTTTATCTTACAATCAGCAGTTATTATCACGATCATATTGATAATTTAGGATTAATTATCAGTGTGATAGTGATTAGCTTATCGGAGTTTGAAATAAGCTGATTTCTTATTAAATTAACGCATAAGATTTGTAGTTTTTCGCTTAATTATTTTCCAAAGTTTGATAACGAAACATATATAAAGCGAACAAATTTCCTTAGCAAATCTATTTACCTCAATAAAATGTAATTAATCGGAAGGGAGCTAAAGTTTTCCGTATAAATTCAAATGTTATTTTTTCCAATGATGCCATTTGCTAAGAAAGTCAAATGGTAAATGGAAGATAGAGGAAGATAATATTATTGATTATATATAAACAAATCAATCTTTTCAAGACTAACAAGGCCTAACAAAGATGTAGAATGAAGGCCTAATAGGAAAGAAAAAGCCATTCACTTGTACGAAAAGGGAAATAGCACATGTATGTAGTATCTTGCTTCAACTAATTGTGTTAATTCAGTTTGTCATTTTATTGAAAAAATGGAAGGATGTCCAAATTTTTATCTCAAATATCACCAAGCAATAGTTTCTTGACAATCATCTCTATGATATCTCAAATCAAATATTTTAATTTCATCAATGATTTAATCAATCATTTTGAATTGCAATCAATCAATTAATCTTTAAGTTTTCAACCCGATTTATGCTAATTAATTAATCGTTTAATTTAGACTTCTGATAAAAATTTGTTATAATCATGAAATAGCAGACGAATTTCTTGCATAATTATTTACATTCGTTCGGCTAACCAAATTGCTCCTTTGCAACCAGTCTGAATGAACCATTTCAATGCCTCATATTGTGGTGCCTGCAAACGTTTCCTCATCTTTTGCAAAAAAATCAACCATAGCTCCAAAGTTTTCTTCGTTTCTTTTTCTTTTTGTTAAAAAAAAGTACTTTCAAAAATCTTTTCCAAATTCAATATTAAAAATTTAAAAAAATTGATTTGTTACTACTATCACTACTAGTATTACTATTACTACTATTTTTTTCTTTTTCTGATCACATTGTTTTTAAAACAAATTAGAGCTAATTTTATATTATATTATATTATATCATTACTATATCATATTATATTATATTATATTATACATGTATATATATATAGTATTAGAAGAAATTAATTACTTTTAATCCATCATTTTCAACTCCAATATCGTAGTGATGCAATTCATCGTCGCGCAGTTTTGTCAAAATCTACAAAATTATATATACTTATATATATATATATATGCATATTAAATTTATAAATTCTAAAATTTCATTTTCTCTATATTTCATTGAAGTTCAAATTTTTTCATGTGGTCAAATAGCAATAAGAAAAACACTGATGTAACTGAATTTTGTTCAGCAAATATCGGAAAGGGACAAAGTGATTCTGAGACATGCAAAAATTACATCATCATCTGAATTCACCTATCCATATACAATTCAAACCAATTGAACTACTACAGCAATAGTAGCAGGAAGATTTAAGAGAAATGAATGACCTTAAGAAGATCGACATGATCCACTGGGTCATCATCAAGTAATTCCATCAATTGTTGATTGTAATGTTCAGCAATTAGCTCTTCTACAGCTGTTGTACAAGCCATTGCAGTTTTTTTCCCGCAAAGAGCTGTTCCGACACCTCGAAATAAATTCTTTTATTTTTTCAACTTTAAAAAAAATAAAAAGAAGAAATGAAAATTCAATATGAAAAATTGAAATTCACTGAAACAATACGAAAAGAGCAAGAAAGAATTCTATTGATAGAGAGAAAAAAAGAATAAATTTGTTAAATATGACAAAAGGATAAAGCCATGATCCTCCATGATTCTTTAGTTTTAAATTTAAAATCTATACAGTGATGTTCTAAAACAAAATGATATTAAATTTCAGAAGCTGGTGACTCACACCATTCCATTCAATACTTTTCTTTCATTACTCTTTTTAAAAATATCTTACTCTTAAATCTTCTATCAGTGTCAAAAAAAATTAAAGAAATTTAGGTTTAATATATCGGATACGCAATAACATATTAATTGATAATAATGATTTCTCTCTCTCTTTTTTAATGAGATATTTATTGATAATAATGATCTCTTCTTTTTTGTGCTTTTTCTTTTACAAACATAAAATTATACACTTTTTTCAATTTTAGAAAATGATACTATGCTATAAGTAAGAGTAAATTAGAATGAATTCTGACAACCGCCTGCCTTCACACTCTAATTTTAATATCTTTAGCTCATTTAGTATGCATTAATTTGATGTCCAATTGTGCAGTATTCTTTTTTCCTTTCTCTCTCATTTTTTTATGAAAGAAATAAATGAAAATGAAGAAAGAAATGATGGAATGAAGATTTCGACAAGATAGAGAAAGTAGGGAGAAAATGAAATTTAAAATTCTTTTTTTCAAAAAAAGAATATTATTACTATTTTTTCAAAAAAAAAAACTTCCAATAAATTTTGCTATTACATTACTTAAAATATGAGAGCAATAATAATTTAATAATAACAATAACAAATAAACAATTTAAAGTAATTAATATAAAATGATAATGAATAATAAATAAATAATAAATAATAGATAATAAATAATAAATTACAGCAAATTTTTAAAATAACGAAATCAGATAACATTTCCAAATGTTTTTACGAAATTTAAGCAGCTTTGTCAACATTATAAATTTTTGAATTCAAAATTATGAAAAGAAACGCTTCATTTTAAAGATCGTTTAAAATGTGATTGATTGAATATATACTACGAAATTTTAAATTTAAACTACGAAAAGTATTTAATTTGAACGATTATTTCAAGCACAGACTAGTACTTTAAAAACTATAATAATTTTTTATTTGCTTTTCATTTTATTAACTTTTCAAATAATTTAATTTAAAAGAAGAGAAATGAACCTAACGCATAAGCAGCAATACTCAAGAATGGAGCCAAAATTGTTGGTTGTATATTATGCTTTGCGCATAATCGCTCCATCACATCAAGATGCTCCTTTTCTTGTGCTTGCATTTCTTCAATTATAGGTTTGGACGGATGTTGATCTATAAAATCATACAGAAAAATTCGTCTAATCTATTAATTTAAATAAATCGATTTTTAAAAATTATTTAAGAAATTCAAAAAAAATTTTTTTGATTGATTCATTTAATTATCGTCCTAAAAATGGAACAAAAATTTAAGAATAATTTCTTTTAATTTTTTTTAGAGTGAATGGAAAAGTGAATATTTAACGATTGTTTCTTATTCCTTTATATATCCAAAACAGAACAAAATCTATTGTAAGCAATAAACTATTCTTATCATAAATCATTAATTTCTTTATTTTTTTTGGTGCGATATCATTATCTATAGACAATTGTTTATGCAACGAACGATAATGATTTGATCGATTGATTGATCACCTACGAGATGTAATAACAAAACATTATTCATTTAGAAAAAAGAAAAAATTAGATGATCAAACAAGTTACCTGATATGATAGCTTTTTGTCCATCATAAATACGCAAAGCAGCTAATTCACCAATATGATCAACACGTAAAATCTTAGTTAATAATTCTCTTCTGCCTAATCCATGCGCAAAACGTACTGATATTTTATACATTGAACTGGAAATTGTTGGAAAGGATCGAATCATTCGGTTTAATTAGCAAAATTTGAATTATTTCGTTTTTTTTCTCTCTTATGCTTTTTAATAAAAATTTATCAGTGAAATGTTTTTAGGCATAAAAGATTATCAAATATTTATTGAATAGCTGAAAACTTGTCTGATTTTGTTTTCCTTTGTAAAATTATGCTTTATTGCTTATTATTAACAATAACTGTTAATATTACGATATAAAATATCAAAATTGAATGCATGAAATTTTTCTTAGATATTCATATTCGGGTTATATCTTTGGAGATTGAATTACGATAAAATTAAATAATCTTTAATTACCAACATTAAAGGAGTTAACCTTTGACCTGTTTCTTATAAACTTATCACAAAAATTTGAACAAAGTATGTGAACAAAACATGAAGGAACTAAAAAAGATAAAATAATTTCTTATAAAATTATAATGTAAAATAATTTTATAAATTCACTATAAACAAGCAATAAATTGATAATATACCAATTTTCGCTGATTTAATTACCTTAATTCTTTTTTACGAAAAATTTTAATTATTCTCTATAATTATTATAACTTCCAATCAATTCGGACGATTCATTTATTTTTTGACAACCCAATAAAAAATTCTATTATTATTTTCTTATCGATTGAAAATATGGCTTGAAAATGACGTAATTCCCCAAATTCTAATCAGTTTTCTCGAATTTAAAAACTTCGGGTTAGTCAGATTTCTGATAAATAATGCTGCTAAAACCGAAAAGAAATTATAGCTATATATTTGAAATATTTTTAAATATTCAGGAACCAGACACTAGATCAATTAATGAAGTGTATGGTGAACATCATGCGAATGGCCATGACCTTCGTCGGAATTATTATGTTTATGTTCATGACAATGGGAAGATGATTCTTCAAAATGATTTAATGAACTAGAAGAATGAAATTGCGGAGGTCGAGACAGGTCGTATGGTGCTGAATGCGTCTTACATGCTGCTTGCCAACTTGTTACTACATCTTTCACAATCTGAAAGATCTTCTTCTTAATTCCTACCACATATATTCCTTTTTTCTAGAATTTTTAGATTCACATGGCTATTTAATAGAATCTTAATAGAATCTTTAGGTCATAAAATTTTCATCAAAATATTGTTTATACTTTTTAAAGAATTTGGCGAGAATTTTTATTTCTTCCAGCTTTCTCATCACTACTTATAATACTAACATAGGTTTGTTTCCCTTATAAAGATTAAGAATTTGAAATTCACCTCATATAAATTTGAATTGAATCACAATTAGCCTCAATTAATGAAAAAAAACGTCTTTTTACCTGCACTGTTAATACGGAGATTACAGCAGAAAGCTTTTCGGTAACTAACGCTAGCACCAGCTGTTCATCAGCATCTCGACGTACACGAACATCCACTGTACCAGCCATTGTTGTGAAGTCTAACTGCCAAAAATGGGCTAGCCGTAATTCTAGAACTCCATCTATTGTCGATGCTTCTGATATGCATCTAAATCAAGGACTGGGAAAATTATATGTATGGAAAAATATAACTGGTAAACAGAGATAAATTCGATAGCCAGAAAAGCATGATCAACATTTCGGTAAAGAATTAATTTATGCAGATAAATTAATTTACGAATTTATTAATTTAAACTAATTTATTCATTTATGAACTAAAAATTATTCGATCCCATGATGTTATGCTTAGTGTGTTTCCTAAGAATAAGGATGTGCATAAGTTTCCTGGTTTTTCCGAACAGGGACACCGTGACAGTTCGAATTTTACATTGAAATAAAGCTTTACTAATGGAAACTTGATTTTTAGTGCAGTGTCTATATACGACTATTGTATGAAATGCATAGATCTAAAATTCTGAAAATCACATTAGCACATTGTTACACTATTACTTTCTGAAAATCATACAGTTACCTATCTAACTGGTTATGAATATGCGGCGGAGTGGTTTGCAATAAGATTCGACCAGTATATTTTGACAGCGGCCACATTGTAAGAAAAATGCAAATTGAAAGTATTAATGTTGCAAACGCATCAATCCACCACAAATTCGACACAAACCTTCAAAAAAAAAAGAATGATACAGTTTAAAGCAAACTCAGATGCGTAATCCTATGTCTCGTTACAAACCGAAAGTTTTGAATTGGGAAAAAGAGGGAAAGAAAGGAAATTGGGGAAAAGAAAGGAAATCAGCGGTAGACGAGATCAGAAAAAAGATTCAGAAGAAAAGATGCGGAAATCATTCACTTTTAACTATCAAAACAATTTGTGAAATTACATGAAATATGGAAATTTCTTACCAATGTGTAATCACACACGCGATAGTTGTTAAAAGAGCTAAAAGTGATAAAGCATTCAGTCTAGGCAATAAAAGCACACTAAGACCAGGCAAAATGTAACAGATTGCATGGGAAATATCAGCAAAGTGTTCCTGAAAATAATAATATTATGTTGGGTTTTGTTAAAAGGAAAAAGTTCAGTTGATTCTGAACCTATATCTCCGAATCTTTACCTTTCACAGGAATAACCATTACATCTATTTTCTTTTTCTCCCTTTACTACCTCTTCCTTTCTCTTCTGAAGATTTTCAAACATCTAAGAGATTGTTTCTAAGCCATTAAGAGAAGCAGGAAAACTGTAGTGACCAAAATTTGAATTTCTGATTTTTAAAAATTAAGAGATTTTTCTGTTTTTGTCGAAAAAATCCTCTAAATGCTATGCAGAAATTTCAGAAGCTTACTTGTAGCGAAGAACTACTGGATGCAGTAAGTACATGTTGTATTGGTTGATTTTTGACACCGTAAGCAGCAATTTCTAATGAAACAGATGCTGCAATAGCACCAAAAATATATAAGCCATTTGGATGAAGATGATGATCATTCTCCAGGATATGCTCCATACTTTCTTTAATCAAAAATATTGCTGCTAAAGTTGTAAGTACCTGAAGATAACGACACTTCAAGAGACAAAAAAATTAACAACTTCAAATCTTGAAATTAAAAAATTCATATTTTCTACATTTGCTGACATTTGTAATTGTACCATCTGTCAAGTTCTTTTTACAACCACTGCATTATTAATATTGCTATTTACGAAAATTTACATCAAATATAAAAAGACTTTCTACACATAATTCTTCCAGAGAAAAAGTTTTATATATATCAAAACATAATTGATGAAATTCGAATTGAAATTTAAACAACTCTACCAATGGTTTTCCTATTATTATAATAAGATTTAAGTTAGGTAAAGAAAATAAGCACTAACAGTTGTAGCAAAGACGGCAAGAACAGGTGCTCGAGCAAAACCATATGTATAATTAGCCGATGGCTTCTGTGTTACGGATAAAGAGATAACCGTTGATATCAATGAGAAGAACGAAAATACTGAAAGCCATGCAGCTGCTGTTAGTATCAATGATCTGGTAATTGAAACGCTACCAATAAGGAATAATATACATAGGCTACAGATGGCAGCTCCAATACAAGCTTGTCGCACGTTTGAATTAGACCATGCTATCACAAATGCTACCATAACTAGAAATGCTGTGATATTATATTAATTTATAATATTTAATAAATATACATTATGAAATGCAACGTACTTATTTATATCGTTCTTATTTACACTAAGATACGGAATAATAAATGTCAGAAAATTTAGCTCTACCATGTTTCTATCAAATCAAACTTAATTAAACAAAGTGATTTCAACTGAATTATGACAAAAATTATAAGTACTGACTACAGCAAAATTTCTTTCGAACTTATAATTCTAACAATTTTCGGCATAAAGCAATGATTTCTGATCTCCTTGATTCAAAACTTTAAACATTTAAGAATCCAATAATTTATAGCCGGATAATTTTGTTTTCCTAATTTATGGGTATTCATTGTGTATAATGCCATGAAAAATATGTAAGTCTATGAATTTTTGCTAATTCATTCTTAGTACATGTACCCAACTTCAATGTTTCCCGATAACCACTAAATATCTTCAAACTTAATATTTTTTCAGAATCTTGAAAAATTTCCATTATTCTTTTTCTTCTGAAAAAAATGTCAAATGTCCAAGAGAAGCGCAATGATCACTGATCATTGGTAAATAATTTTTGGACTTTTTTGTTTTCACTTATTTTCGAATCGAATCCATTTACGGTGATATTTGGCAGGCAATTTTACTGCTAATCTCAATATTGCAACCAAATTTGTATGGAATCATGTTTTTATGCATTCTGCAATCAATTATGAATACTAAACGAAACGAACAAGAGTAAGGAATGAAAGAAGAATGGAATGAATTTTTCGAGAATGAAAGTTGAACAATATCTTCAATTTTGATTCGCCTCTTTTTTTAACCATTTCTAAATCTCCAAAAACATGGAATTATACTAAACTATAAATACAAATATAGAAAATATGATACGTGAGGTAATGACGATATTTATGACTAGTGGAACGCCAAAATGAGATCTACTGGTAAAAATTCCTGATTAATAACAATAATGATACGTTTATACACCTGCAGTAGCTTTAAAGTAAAATATAATTTTTGAAAACTTATAGAAGGTTCCAGAAAACTCTCTAAATGGTTTGTGAGATGTTCTGAAAATTTTAAAAGTCGTTATTTGCATGTGTAAGGGAAATATCCGGTGATGGGTCGCCAAGAATGTCTTCGGCACCAAATACTTCGTTGTAAATATCCGGTGAACCAGAAATCACTGAATCACTCGACGTCACGTTATTGCTATCAGCAACCATTTCTAGCCATTGTAAATTATGCCAACAAAAGCGCTCAACATCCATTTTTCGAGCCCATTCTTCACTACGTTCCTGAAAAGTACCATGCAGCAATAAAACTAGAGTTACAATATTCGATATATTTATTTTACACACTTGTCAAATTATTTTTCATCATTTAAATATCTCTTTCAACAAAACTGCTTTCATTATTTATTTCAATTATTTAACATACGAGAACTTACAGCAATAATGGAAAGCGCACGATCACATACTGCACGAATAGGTAAATTTTTGTCATGCATTAAATCGATCAGATAAGGAACAACGCGTGCACTTCCACCAATAACACTTTCGCTGAGTTCTTCATGTGTTATTATAGCATAAAAGACGTATACTACTTGTATAACCATTTCATCATCTTCCTGTTGAACTAAAATTGAAAAACTCTGTTGAAAAGGGTATTACGCGAAAAAAATTCACGTTAAAAACGATTCTCTTAAAATTGTAATGATTTTTTCAAATATTATGTGTAATTGTTCTCACTGAAGAGTGAACTTCTTCAAGCAATAATTATTTGTTTTGATGAGAAGATTAGTACCTGTCAACAATTCGACTAGTTGATCTGTAAGTGGTACTATCAAACGAGCCGCATTTAATTGTCGAGCCATTGTTCCGCAAAGAATAACCACCTAGAATAAGAATATTAATGGATTCAAAATCCTCCCTTCCTTCCATTTTTAATCAACCATATATTTCTCTTCTCTTTTTTATGCTGGAAATTTCTATTCGCAAACATCCATCTAACCTGCAACAGCTGATCCGCATGTGATTGAGTCTGTCCCTTCAGATTATCCTCAATCCATGGAATAAGTGAAACTTGTTCAGCTAACGATGCCCAGTCAACGGCAGTCAATTGATTGATAATACCCAAACATTCCAAGCCAAATAAATCAAGTTCTTTCTTATCCGTCTTGTCCAACACAATTTTGAGCAAAGGAATAGCCCATTTCTGTAAATGATTATTTAAGCGATAGAAAGAGCTATTTTTTTTGGACTTTATTTCAGCAGCACTTTTGCGATTACTAGAAAAAAAGATAAAAACACTTTGCTTACTAAGAAAAAGTTAAAAAGGCTGGAAAATTCCAACTTCCTGAAAATTCAATTTCTCTCTTGAACACAACAATGTTCCCTTCGCATACCGCTTAAATAAATCAATAAGTACTTCGATTCCAGCGAATTTTTAATTACCGAAAACACTGCTTGTGTGGGACCACTATGAATTGCGATATTTCGCACTATTTTCAGTAATAATTGATCTTTTTGATTTAAAGCCGCTTCGATTAACAAATCAAGTCCTTCACCATCGGTACCACAAAGTAATTGAGCATTACGCTTCTCCAATGCTATATTGATTAAAATTGCTTTCACTATATCCGAACTATTATTAGTTAGTAATATGCGCATTAGCTGAAATACAGAAAGAAATTGATAACACACATCAACTCTAATTACTGGAAATAGAGAGTTTGATAAATCAGATTGAACATGCACACAGTTACTAATTTCACTTTTTTTTATACTGCTCTGGATTTAATATCTTGGAAATCTAAGTGCTCAAGTAAAAGATATTCAGTCTACTTAGCATCATTCTTCTTACGATTTCGACTTGGACAAGTCTATCAATATCAAACTTTCTTTCCTTCAACAATTTTATCGTAATGGATGTTTACTATTTCACCTAACTATTCAATTACTAAAATATTTTTAATATTATAAAATTAGCTAATGTGACTCACATTTTGTAAAGCGTCGGTATACGTAATCATTGCTTTGGCATCATCATTGATGCTTAATTGATAAAGAAGTTTCAAGGCGCTTTCGTCTCCGGAAAAAAACAAAATCATCTGATTAAACAAATGAAATTTAGAAGTATCCAATAATTCATTCCTTTATTCGTCGACATAAAGTAATTATTTCGTTAGCTGCTTCACTTATTTTCTTTAATTCATTGAATGCCAATTTACTAGGCTCAACATATATTTCCAATGCTTACATCTTAAACACTACAATTCAGTGCAATCCGAAATAGAAGCTCCTGCTTGATAATTCATTTATTTTAACGAAAATTACCATCAATTAGCGGTGCTATGTGAGAAATGAAGCCAACAGAAACCATTTGATCGCGAAGAGATGGTATAAATGACAAATTGAATAATAATTGAATAGCACTGTGCCGCAGATTTCCGTTCTTTATTGGAAATAACGAGGATATACTTTCTACAACACGACCGCTTATCTGCAAATTTCATTAAAAAAAATTTAAAAAAGGATTCTAAGAAAACCAAAAATATGAAAAAAGAGAAAAAGACCATGACTGGAATTTAGACTGAAAACCATTTATTCTTAAACGTATCCCTAACTTCGTAAATACATACCATGGCTTCCTTATTTTCATCATAAATGCTTAATTTAAGCAAAAAATTAGTGGCACACAAAAGCAACGGTAAAACGACGTCATGGTCCTGTATACATTTCGACAACAGCGAAACTATCCGCCGGTTCACCATTTTCATCTCAACTTTAATATCTTCAGCCAAATTCAGCAACAAATTTAAACAAGCTGCAAAATAATTTCGTAATCTTCTTACAATTTTAAATGTTTATCTTTTAACGAGGTAAAGACCTTCTTCTTTCCTACAATAACTTTTTATGATCCTTCTAAGAAAATTCGAAAAATAACCAGCATTTAATTGTTGCTGTTTACGAATTGCAAGATTGAGACGACGTGTGGTACATTCATCATTGTGACGTGCTTCTTCTTTCCATGTTTCCCAACGCTTCAATCCATAATCAACAATTTGCATAGACAGAGAACCAATCTAGAATTGCAAAAGTACAACAAAATTATCATTGTCGATCTTTTGCAGCTTTGTTTAAAATATATGTTTCACATCTCTTGAAGAAAAAAAATTAAATCTTTTATGAGATTTAATTTTTTTAAATCTTTTATGAATGTCTCTGAATATACAAAAATCAATAAAGCAAACTTTATGATGAGCGAGAATTTGATGAAAGTTGGTATAAGTGGAAAAATTATAAAGCATTGTAATGATATTAGTGGCAAGCTCGAAACTTTTCTTCCAATCATCTCGTAATACACGTACGAGTGCACCCATCAATACTTCTGAAATAAAATATATCAAATACGTTAAAATACGCTAAATTATACACATGAAATTATGAAAGATATATGCAAATAAAAAAACGGAAGAATTTACATCATATTACCGTTCTTAATGAGTTGCAGCAAATTTTTGTGATTTTGACTGAGCTCCAGGAATAAAGCTGTTGCTTTTGTTTTCGCCGACATTTCATCATAAAGCATTTCAATGTAGTCCTGAAAATCATTGATCATTTTGAGGGTTGATCTGCAATAGATGAAATCTGTGCTTATAATGATGGAAGCGTATGGATACGAGATTATTCATGAAAACAAAACTATATTAACCGAATTAAGTAATTAAATAAGAGAGAGCTGATAATGGTTGAAAAGAAAGTATGTCATGTGAACATATTTTAAAATCAATATTTTCGATCTACCTAAAATTTGCTTGAAATAATGGATATGCATTGACTGAATTCACTCTTTTTCACAAAGTAAGCATTGCCTTTTACCTAACTTCAGTTAGGAGAGCATTTTGCTAATGCCTTATTTATTTCAATTCCTGTTTGTTTTCCACTTGAGAATTTGCATACACTCCCATAAAGTGATGATGCTTCAAAAAAATGTAAGCTGTAAGTTTACGATTTTCTGGTTAAACGTCGGAAGAATTACCTCTATATTACTCATGCTTGCTCGTGATGACGATGCAACACCCAGACCTTCTGCCGATAAATTTACATCACCTTAAACTATTAACTATCAGATTTTATTTGTCGATTATTAATCATTTACAGCAGAGTCGAGGAGGTGACAAAGAAAATTTCCATAAAAATTGCAAAAACTACTTTCACTGCCTGAACTGTGTCGTTTTTGTAAGTAATGAAGTATTTGTTCCAACTCATTAATTTTGCATTCCGGTATTATTGGGCAAACTAGAAGAATATGTCGAGCAAGAGCCGACGTATCCACTCGTTCATTCAGGTGTTTCAGTTGAATTCTATAAACAAAATTATTATTCAAAATTTTATAAGGTCGTTTTATAAGGTGACAGGTTAACAGAAGAACTCAAAAAATTCGCAACTGCTAAAATGAAACAGTTAATTAAACAAAAATTGCATTAACGGACATTTTTTTGCAGTGTTTCAATGGTGACGCAAGTGAAGCACCTCCCAAATCATGCGCCGCTGATTCAAGTTCATATTTGATGACAACCGCTGGACTGTGACTATGCGCATTCAATTCAATGTTTTTCATTTTCCTGCAACTAAGTCCTTTCTGAATCCTCAAAAATTTTAACTGAAATTTGATAAATCATACAATTCTCTCTTTACCTTAAAACCATTGCATTTTACAAAAATAAGTCATCCATTTTTAATCCGATATTAAGTGATAACTTTGTAGCAATGTTAACTCAGCACCTCTATCTGTCCTTTAATTTTGTCATTCAATGATATCATTAAGTCGTAATCGGTTACGACACAATACATGATAGTGTTGGAAAGAAAAAACGAATATAACGAACTTCCTTAGAAATTGATTATTGCTTCGATCAGTTTGTTCCATAGTTTCGTAAAAAATGATTGCTAAGAGATGTATACCACTCCACAATGTGCGACTGTTGAATATAATTTATGTCGATCTGTCACATCTGAACTTGGAGAATAAAATCGATCACATCAAAAAGATTCAATTTATGCAATATGTAAAATAGACTAACACATGATTCTAGCAGTAGCATATTTTGTTGCTAGGCAACTACGATTTATCTTTAAATAAACTGTTATCGTTTCTGTTCATTTTCATTCCAGTGATTAATTATTATACTTAGCAAAATTTTAATTCAAAAACAAGCTTATTAAAATTGTTGTTTTCTCCCTTTAGCCATACGATTTTATCACCTATACCTAAAGGAAGAATCTTTAAGCTAGCTAATACACAGATTAAGTTCAAGGAAATCCGATAAATCGCTAAACATAGGTCCATCTATATGTACTGCAAGTATCAACAATCTGAACTGGCCGAAGTCAACAACTCAGTCAATGAAACACAATTGGACGGAAATTCATACAACAATTCCAGGATTTCGAGCCAGTCAGTAATATTGTTCCAAATTAGAATTTGTAGATTTAAGAATGTATAAATTATTAATATTCGTTATTTAATTTCAAATACGTTATTTAATTTCAAATCCCAGCAATCCCAGAAAAAAGTACGTCGAGATTAAACAAAGGAATAGTTTACAAATCTACTTTTGAATTACGATTTCAAAACTCAAAAAAAGATGGGAAGGAATTATTGAAATTTGAATCATTCAAATTTAAAATTACAGTAAATCTGAAAAGAAAAGCGATGAATTGTTAAAATCAAGTAGGGAAATATTGCGTAAATTGGACGAAGTTAGACAGACCAAAGCGTATGAAATGATGAAGTATGAAACGATAGCACGAATGGATGCTTCAAGCGTTAGTGCTTATTTGCGACAACAGCGCCTGAAACCAAATGAAATACCAAAGTCAGGAATGGATTCAATGCTTCAAAAACATCATGAAAAATTGAAAAATCATGCTGCTACAATTATTCAACAATTTGTCAGGGAGTCCCTCTATTTTCATTTCAATATTTTATTTTTTGAATTGGTTAGTTTAAGGAATTTTAGCAGTACGGGAATAGAAGTAACTGAACTAAAAAAATTTGAGATATTACTTTGTTTAATGTCCAGATCGAAATCCGGGCTGAATCATTGTTTCCGTATCTAAACTCATTGTTTTCGTATCAAAACAATTATTTCCAGTTCCGACGAATTACTCGTGAGAAACAAATTTATCGAATACTCTGCACCTGGAAATGGATACCACTAGCAAAACGAGTACGATACATTGAAGTTATAGCAGAACGTATGTCAGGTGGTACTGTACCTCGTAGAATTGATCATTCAATTATTAAAAATAAGGTTAGATTTCAATATCAAATAGTTGAAGAATTGAATTATACTATCTAAAAATTCATTATTATTGATTAAATAATTTAAAAAGGAATAAATTTCTATTTACCAACTGCTAGATTTGTTAATCGGAATGCAATTATTACAATAGGAATTAGAAAAAATATATATAAGGTGTAATCAGTGAGACTAACAGAACTTATATATAGCCTTCTCTTTAGATGAATTTAGTAGACTTTTTGTAATTCAAAAATTATTTGAGAGAGGATATTGGCTTTATTGCTATACTCATACTTTATTAAATCAATAATGAATAACAGTTCATCATGCAATTTGACTTCCTCAGCAAAGATTGCATTATGAAATTATTTCAAAATCGGACAATTTGTTTGCAAACAATTTTAATATTATAAGATTTACTTCATTGTACAAAAAGAAAGAGAAGATATTTTACATATTATATTACAGCTTGATGAACATAAGAGAACGATGCATGCAAATATTAATAATTATGTTCGACGTGAACAATTGGTTAAACGTATTGAAAATGATCTAACGTTACTCAACGGTAAGTGCAAATTACGAAAATTACTGCTAAGGCTATTTATTACATTTCCTATTTCACTTTTCATAACGATATTTCAACAATTCCAAACTTCTTATTCCAATAAGCGTTTCCAATCTAAATGTAAAGTTAAATATTTCTTCCTGTTAAGTAGCTAGCATGTTACTACTTCGATTGAATTTTTGGCATTTTTCTTGAAATTCTAGTGAAATTGGAAGATTTTGTAGGTATAACAAATATTGACAACCTGATGAAAATTAATTCGAACAATTTTCCCATTGAAAAACAATAATGATTATCAAATGAAATGCTTCAACAACAAATGCACATTACGCTTTCGTTTTTTTCATTCCTATTTAAGCGAAAATTAATGTTGACAAGTTCGACATATAATGGTTTCCTCATCCCTATTGCTTTATTGCTGATCAAATTCATACAGCAAGTTGTTAGCTGTAAATTTATCAATAATAAGAATAATAATAATAATAATGATAATAGTCATAATGAAATTGAAAACGACAATATAATCAATCACTTCATGTAAATAAAAGATTTCTTTTTAAGAAAATGCAAATTCATTGATCAAAACTATGATAAGTCAAAGTAAAAACAGTGAAAGTAGAGGGAAAAAAAAAGGAACTGAAATTAAATCTAAAAGGAAATAAATGACTGTTCTACTTTTATGAGACAGCTTTCCACAAAAAAATTACCTGTCCATAAAATTGCCTTGTCTATAAAATCCAATACATACATTCATTAATTTCAATGAAGTCATTATGTTTATCTCGCCAATACTTCTAATTATCAGCAAAAAAAGCAATATTCCATCCTCTCCATTATAAAAGTAATATATTTCCGTTTTGAGAAAGTAATATTCCGATTTAAATTGAAAGAGATCTACATGAAAATAGTATCTATAAAAGAATATATTCACAAACACATTCAGAACATATATATCTATCGGCCTCGAAAAAAAAAGATTGAGACCTATATATGCAGAAGAAACAGATGTGGGATGTGGAAGTATTTTTTTGTCCGAATGAATCACAGGAAAAATTGCAACACAAACAATACAAAAATTTACAAATTTCTTCATGGAAAAATCAAATTAAGCTAATAAAACAAATGATCCGAATATCAAAACCAAACATGGATGAAAAAAGGATTAACCAGATAGGCCTGATAAATATATGTCCCACCCACTCATCATTAAACAACGGTTTCATAACTTTTTACACCTGTGAGATACTTTAGAATGACGATAAGAATTTTGTGGAACCTCATGAACAAGTGGTAGAACATTAACAGAGAAAGATGCGATTCTTTGATTTGAGTCATTACCATCCTAGAACAAGTTATCTTGAAATTGTGCAATATTCCGAAACAATCCTGAGGACAACTTCCACCAACTTTGAATTATTTCGCTTTTTTTCAAAATATTTGAAACCAAAAAACAGACACAAACGAGCATAGCACTTCGATATACAAACAAGATTAACATGATACAAACAAATGTACAGAGAGAAAACCACTAGGTAAATCTATAAAATAGCGTTGAAGGTATTTTACTAAGCTTATTGATTACCGACAGTTTATTTTGCCTAATTCCCAAATCTCAAAATTTCCACGAAAAACTTAGGGAGTAAATCCTTTTTCCATTTTTCAATTTCATCGGGTTTTTACCAATTCTAAGCACAAATAAAATTAAATATTCTTAATGAATTAAAGAATGCCACCCCGAAATTTTAATCATCTGCTTCCAGAAGTGCTGCATACTTGTTCTCTGATGAAAATGTAAACGGCTTCGGTTCAATAATACACTTTGGTATTTCTCTCGTTACTGTTATCTGTAACAATCATTTTATTGATAATACTATAATTGCTGGTGATTCTCAAAAAATTAATACGATTAATTAATCTATGACTCATCTAAATTGTCCAATTCACGATAATGGTGTTTCGAATGTTTCCAGTTTACCAAATGGAAAAACATCCATGATTTTAACCTTTTTTAAGAAAAAATAAAAAAAGCTTGCAACTATAGAAAGCGTGAGTGTGTGTACCTAAGGATTCAATAAATTCCGTTCACTCCAGAATTTTTTGCTGATATATACAAATCTGGAGGAGACCTGTTTTTTCTTCTCTCTTTTAGTATATTGTTGATCGGAGTGTTGCTGCCACGGTTGTTTAGCTGTCGTCGCCATCGTACTTGATGCCGTTACAGATTCGCGCTTTTCATCCTTTGATATTGATTGTTGCTCCGGTTTCGGTCCATTTTCAAGTTGCTTCGGTCCATTAGATACAATGGGCTCTACACTTGGACCACCATTATTCCCATCAACTTTCTCTCTGCTGGCTACAAAATGCTTATCTTTGTCCGATCCTAAACCTCCGCTACTCGCACCACCGCGACGTGGGCCACTTTTTCCTCGACGCACTAAAAAGGCATCATTTAGTTGAAATTGAATTTCGATTGGCCCACTTATTATATCGTATCGTAACACTTTCTAATTTCAATTAATAGTTCCTAGAACAGCTAGAGAGACTAAAATTTTTTTTTTATTCTAGAAAAGTCCAATTTCCCACCATACTGTCGTAGGGTAAACGACGAGGAAAAATAATATGAGAACTCTCCATAATATATAGTAAAAATTTAACCTGGAATATTATGTACTTTGTTTGATGGAAACTGTGTACGGACAGAATCACGAGAGCGAATAAATGTTCTATTATAAGTGTTTCGTGTCCGCGGTAATGTTGTAGATGCACGCGTCTCGGACATTTCGGGACACTAAAAGACATAAAATTAGATTTCAATTTGAAAAAATCTCCAAAACTTAAATTACGGTCCGAAAATATAAGTATAATCAGAATTCCCACGATTAATATCTTTAAATATGTGTTAGCAATATCACGAGAGTGAGCAAACATTAAAACAATCGTAACTTCCCATCTAGAACTGAGGATTTCTCAGAGATTTTGAAGACTATCATCATCCCTTTACCCTCTTTCTTTTTACATCCGGAGATACAACTGCTTAAGTATTCGAAATCCGCAATATGAATGTAAAATTAAAACAGCAAGATAAATTTGGCGAAAAATTAAAACGACTTGCGTTTGTTGGAATGGATGATTCACGTGGAGGTGGAAGTTGTGGAGTTGATGCTAATATAGTCGCAGAAGGTGTTTCTGCTTTTTCCATTGCGCGCTCTTCATTTGTGACCAATACAGGGATAATTGAAGTTGTCCGAAGTTTTTCTACACCTTCCGCTATTTTACAGTTTTCTTCTGGAACAGCTTCTTGGGCTGGTGGTGGACAATTTTCACGACAATCATCATGTAACGGAGATTCAATTACCACGGAAACCTCTCCATGGACCAGTAAGGGAGATGCGGGAATGGAAATAGCGCGCTCGCTGCTCTGAAAAACACAAACTTAATATTTCTCACTAATGTAAGGCTGAAATATTTTACAGCAACGTTTTTCTAACTATAGAACAAACTAATTAAAAATAATGAAGATAAGACATGGGTTTTTATGTCGCCGACCTTTCTTGATCGCTGTTCGGCTGCTTTGAATGCTTCGTTTTCTAATCGCAGTCGTTCTTCTACCTGAAAGAATATGAACAGAAGTTTGTTGAAACAAAAATTTAAAATCATAATTCGAACTTTTAATTCCTCTCATCAAAATTCGAATTCCCTCATAGTTTTCAGTTTCTGGAATTTAATTACTAGAAGCTGATAAACTGTCTACCTGCTTTTCTTTTTCATAAGTATCTACGGGTTTTGCAAGACCAAAAATACTAGTTGGCCTGGCAGGCAAATCTTCTATAGTGTTATTGAAAGGCTTAGTCCGAGGTTGCAGTTGTAGTTTACGCCTCTCATGCTTCTCGGTACCATCTGTAGTACTACTTCGCACGCTTTCCGTTCGAATACGTCCAGGACCCCTGAAACGATTACTTTTAATCAGTTTATTGATCTTTTACCGTTGTCATTTCACTGATCAACTACACCTTCACAAGACTTCCTACGGTGTTAAAAGATGTTATCATAGATTTTAAATAATACAATACCTTTTATCGACATCATGTTCCATTTCCACACCATGATTAAATAAATGATTTTCAACAGATGGTGACGGTCTGGGAGAAACACCATATGAATTAGAACTACGATTCTAAAATTACCAAATTTTAATTAGGAGAATTTGAACACTCGATGAAAAACCTCCCAAAAATATTATAAACGAACCGTAAAACGAGGAGAAAATTGGTTATTTCCAGACTTTTGGTGACGGAATAGACGGCTGTCATAGTCGTACCTTCGATTATCTAAAGCAAATACTGATCATCTATAGGAAAATTAGTATTTTGTGGTGAAAAAAAGACCGCGTATATCCATAAAAACAATTTAATTCTATAAATTTTAACCACAAATTATTTGGACTGTTAATTTTCAAGAAAAGAAAACCTCGACCACGATATGAGGAGCAATGTTGCAGATGTAATCGGTTAGCGCGGCCATCTGTATTATAGGCATGATACGATATCGGTGGAGGTCCTCGGCGGGGATGAGGCAAAGTACTGTAGCCTTCTTCATGATAGCTACCATTATTCCTATAGTGTCCATAAGCATTATTAGGTCCTACATTATCACTATCAAAATGTGGTCGAAGTTGATGATCTTGAACAGATATTCTACCGCCACCAAAAGCTGGACGAGACTGATGATCTCGAAGTGATACCCTCAGCGAACGACCTTGCAGTTCCTGGAATTAGAATCAGTTAGGAAAAGTTTTGTATCCCATTGAACGAACCGAAAAAAAGTAATGAAAAAAGGAGGTAATGAACATAAGTACTTATACAGTTTGTATCATGTATAGGAATAAAATTTGCTGGAAAATTTTCAAAAAGAAATGGAACAATTAACAATTTGTTCCAACCAAAAAAAGCGAAAAACAAAATTTACCATGCTATTCAATTTTAAAGCGTTCACAAGCGCTTCTTGTGATGATAACGAAACAATCGCAATACCGCGTCTGCCAGCTTGACCCTCGGAACGAATATTTACAACCTGTAAATTGCTAGAAAATATTGCGGGAACCTGTCAATGTGACGGTAAGTGATATTGCTGCGATGAATTTAAAAAAGTTGTATCAACTTTAGTAGCAATGCTGTGACCCAAATTAATATTTGTATGTGATCAAACTAAGGCAATTAAGCAGGATCTGCTAGACAACCAACTCTCGATCACCATAAGTCCTACAAGCAGTGGTTTCACAAAGTAGCACATCGCCAAATACTGGAATATGCGAACCGTTGCAGAAACCCGACGAACTCATGATTTACCATTGCTGTAACGCAAATTTACTCATATGTAATAAATTTGCTGACTTTGCGATGGATACACATCAAACGGCCTATAATGGTATTGAACCACACATCTTTGTGTTCTACTCGAAATGCTCATACCAATATGTTATCAGTCACCAGTCAAACCATGTCTTGACTAATTTAGCCTATTGTGAAAGAATTTCCCTTCCCATCAACTCAGAATTAGACTTTTTGATCCATTAACTATTTGAAGTTCTTTTTATTGCTTTTAAAATCTGGCGTGATATTAACTTGAATTGATGACGACTTACACTGCCTTCACCTCCAAAGAAATAAAAGAGATCGTTGTTAGAGGATTTATAATTAATATTGGCCACTTTAACTTCAAATGGTGGCCTATCCGGCAAATTAACCAAATCCATATTCCTGGAATGTGTGGCCCGTTCTAAACCTAGCAAATGTGGACGCATATTTCCGTCGGTACTGTGATACTGATTTTGATTCCAATCACCTTGCTGTGATGCACCTGCTTGTTGCAGCACATTAGAAACCTGCTTTGTCTCCAAAGGTTCCTGGAATGATTGGTAATAGGTGAAATGGAGAATAAAAAATCATTGAAAATATATAACATTTTCTAAAAATACATAACATTTTCAAATGAGGACCAAACTATTACATATAAAAATCAATTCTGTGATATAGTATGTTATGATAATATCAGAGTGATGATTTATACTTGTATTATGGAAGGAGAATAGGAGGTTGTATGAGTATCAGCAGCAGCATCAGCCCAACTTCCAATTCCTTTATGCATATCGAAAATATCCATCAAACTAAAAGTTTTCTGATTTTGTCGCTTTTTCGATTTTTGATTTCGACTTCCGGAACCAGGACCAGATGCGGAACATAGCGTTCCAACTGGATGGCTGTTGGTACCAGTAGTTTCTGGCAAAAAATCTGTTTCTTCAGTTACAATTGATTTAACGGCTGAAGGTGCAGTCGTTAGTATAACACTGTTTTCCATTCCATCCGTTAGAGGTTTCTGTTGCTGATGATGGATTTCCGAGTTACCGCTGTTTATGCAATTTACCTCAGCAGACATTCACAAAATGTTGTCGTGTAGAAAATATTAGTTTCTGTAAATATAATTAATAATTTCCAAATTTAATTAAGGGAAAAGATTGCAAAACGAAAGACACAAACACCAAAAAATAATAATGCAGGGATTAACACTATAAAATATCTCGTATAATAAAGATCAGAAATCTCTAACGGTTCAAGGAACATGTGATACGATTTTTTTTTGACGTCGTTAATCGAATTTAATCTCAGAAAAGTTCAATTTACTCTGACATCCATAAAGGAAATTTACGCATCCTCCCAACATTAAGCAATATGACTCCGTTTTCTCATATGACATTCAATGGTGTATAATAGTGTAGTGTAACTGTTGATTTTTAAAGTGTCAACAATTATAAAATCAACAATTGCACAATAATATACATTTCAATGCCACATTTCATTTATGTTTTGCAAAAAATTTTAATAAAAAATAAAGTATTCTGTAAAATATTATCCGGAGCGTTCTTCCAAACAAATGAAAAATAATAATAAGCATTCAGTGGAAAAACAAAAACAAAACAGCAACTTGGAACCAACTCTCCAATAAATGGTAAAATCAGAAACAATTGGAGTAATAATTATAGCAAACACGACTTTTTCCTTCTCATTCTAAAAATGTCATCTGTATTATAATACGACCAATAACAACAATACCACACTCACACACACCATGCATACATACCTATTGTGTTTCTTCTTGTATTATTATCATCATCATCTCATTTCTATCTTACCGATTCCTTCGTACCAACATATTTTCATCAATGGTTCACTAATCAAGAAATTTGGAGAATTCTAAATAAAAATACGGAAAGTTAAACCGGAATCTTTCTTAATACATTCACCTTAAAGTCGTCCAATGAAGAAACTTTAACCGTTTGTATTTGTAAAATAGAACAGAAAGGATTCCTTACATTACAAAGGTATTGCATAAGTAAGAGATGACTTGGTATCAAATATGTCAAGACTGACTCATGAACAGGAAAATGTTCAAAGCCAAAATTTTAATTTTTAAAACAAATCACAAATATGAAAAAGTCAATTCTCAATTTCCAACTGCTCTAACTTAATCAAAGAACATGGGGAAAAAATTTAATAAACAATTTGCGTTACATCGATAAAGGACATCTTGTCTGTCTCTTGGACTTTTTGCAACAACTAGAAGTTCAAAAAAATTTAACGCTTTTCAAATAAATTTCTAGACATTCTATATGAACCAAGAACTACCCATTCTTACCTAAATTTAAATCAATTTCAATGGCGTATTTGAAGCCTGACAAAATTGAAACGTGATTGAAACGAAAATACCTCCATATAAATTTTCCATCAACATAAGTACTATATATTCGTATATTTGTACACAAATATATGCCACATATAAATGGTCATACATAACTATCAAAAATTTATGGTATGCAACCATCTTATACCATTCAACTTAAAAGTGATAACTGAACTTTCCTAACGAAAGAAAAGAGATTTCTTCATTTTTTATAATTTACCTAGCCGATGCGAAAAAGACAAAATGACTAATCAGGTTGCTTGCTTGGAATTTTTCATGCAACTTTATCATCCGTTTCAATGATGAAATGAGGAAAAAGCGTGAGATTAGTAATAACATACATAAAAAACAAGTATAAAAAAGGAACCAAATAAAAAAGCCTTCCTGCTGCCCTAATTAAAAGATAATTCTAATTGAAATTTACATCATTAATTTTTCCAAACTTCTATATAAAAACTTTTACGCTCTTTTAAAAGTTAATAAAAAACCAGGGAATAAAACTAACCAAATTCTTGCAAAAATGATCAAAAATCATTCACGGCACTTCAAATTTACACCTGACACCTAAACAAATATTAAATACTTAAGCACTGAAATAATTAATTGTTTGTTGATTAACTAGAAAATCCAATTCGATCTATCGTAAAATTTCACACTTAAGAGAAATTTTATTTAAAAAATTCCATCAAATCCACTTGCAAAGTAAATTAAATAAAATTAAATGAATAAATCAACATTATATTAAAACCATACACAAATATACACCAACATATACACACATAGATATACATGAACGTATACACACGTAGACAGACACACATGGCCATACATACATACATAGACATACACGAACGGACCGACACGTACACAACACTCATCATCATTATCATCATCATACTAGTTATAGTTAAAATTCTATTATTCAAGTGATGCCAGAGTGCACGTAGAGTCAGATATTGATGGAAGTAGAAACATTATATTTCCCGATCGGTTATCATATACAAAAGTAGTAAGTTGTAAAAATCATAAATGATATACGAAGAGAAAACATGACAAATTGATGAGAACAAGAAAGAGGAAGTATATTTCAATGAGAGAGAAGGGGAGGAAGACGGAAAGGGAGTACTTTCATGAGTAAACTTTACAGTATGATAGAAATACAACTAACGACTAAAGAAAGTGAAGAGAATCAGGATAGAAACAGAAGCTACTGAGAAAGCAAAATAAACTTGGGTCACCGTTAAGAGAAGAGGAGAAAAAGAAGAGATGTAGGGTAAATGTATGCATAGTAGAAATTGTAGGTGTAATAGCTATGCTCTAAATGCTCCTATAAAATGTACTTGAAACAGAAGTACAACAACAACAACAACAATAACAACAACAACAACAATAATAACAGAATCTTTAAAATACAACGAATTTATTATTTTCATCATTTCGTGCTCCATTACCCACCCTATCTATTCCATTCTTTTTGTTTGTTTGTTTGTTGTTATTGCCATCCTTGTCAATTTGGATCCCAAATAAATTACTATATTTTGTTAATGTTAATTACAATGGTTTCATATAACATTCCCCCAAAATGATTAACTGATACTTTATGATAAAATTTGACAATTTTAGCAATGAAATGAAGGACAAAAAGAGGAGTAAAGAAAAAACGATGAAGAAAATACTGTTAAGAGAACAAAAAGTAGAGAAACCTTTCATTGCCCTTGTTCGCCCTAGAAAATGATTAAAAATAAATGAATCCCTACTGATCATCAATGACCATCATCTTAATACAGTTTAACCCAAAGTTCCACCATATACATTCATATAGTTCGTACTATGGAACAATCGTATTCTAATGATCAAATAATCAAAAGAACGCTAGAACAATACCTCAGCTACTTGTATAGTTTCAATACCAATCTTTTTTTGCAGGTGTCCGCATTAACTAATTTAAGTGTACCCTGGATAATAATATAATAGCATCTTGAATCTAAAACTGTCGCTTTAGTCTTTAGTCGTTAATTAATTATCCCATTTTCTGTCATTTTTCTTCAAAACCTCATCTACCGAACTTCTTCATTTTTCTTGAGATGCCACGATGATATAAATATATAAATATAAGTTTAATATTATATTACCAACTAATCATACATATAGAATAATCACGAAAGCGCGAACTTCCAATACCTACCACTCAACCTAATTTTACCACCGTAATACAAGATGAATGACACTAAATACTAATAGCGGAATCCTTCAGTTTTTTTCCTTCCAATAAGGATAAATAACAATGCAAGCTGGTCGTAAAATCTCTTATCTATCTTCTCCTTTCTCAGGAATAAAAAAACTTAGAGAAAGACCATTTCGCAATTTTTTATATTTTACCGACCTCAACAAAAATCAGGAAGTATTTGTCTCTTTTCCTTGCAAGTGTCAACCTTTTTCCTATTTTTAGAAATAGGAAACTATTAAGAGCTTCACCTAAATAGCTTTTTATGTCTGGGAATAGAGAACCAGTGAGGAAAGGTTAACCAGAGCAGCCTGATTAAAAAGGAAACGCTTTAATACATCGCGTATTGATAATCACTTCCAGTTACAGTTAAAATACCTTATCTTAACAAATGGTATATTCCTGTTCATTCATTTCTAAAACTTTCCTTCAGTCTTCTCACCTCCTCTTTCCCATCTTAATAATCTGAGAATAGTCCAAAACATTCGATGGGAAGAAAAGGAACAGAAAAGCATGAGGCAATGATTGTGGTAGGGAAAAATAAATTGAAAAATTCAAAGTGTCAACAGGCGCCTTCAATAAATTTAATCTTTTCTAGCATATAAATGTAAAAAATGACCTGAAAATCTTGTTAATACAAATACTTTATGATGTGTTATATCACGCATTCACTTCCAACTAAGATGGATAATACTTCGTAACAAATAACATTTTATTTTCAACAAAAATTTAAAAAAGGGAAGAAAATGAATAAAAAGTATTCCCTTCATTAATGCGACAATAATAAGTAATTGAAGAAACCGATATTTCACATTAAGACAACGGAAAATTAAGTCTAACAACTGCTTAAAAAAGAACAAAGAATGAATCCATTTCAAAGCGCTAAACTTCATTAAGATGGTCGAAACAAATGCTTTGCCCAAAAGCAGGTTAAAATTTCCGAGAAATATTTGTATGCATGTTTACCCACAATTTGAGAAAAAACGAAATCATCTTAACTTTTAGTAACTTAAGCAACTAAGTGATCAATAGAAATGGCAGAACAATTGAAGGAAATACCATTTTGAAGTCTTATTCTCCATCTCCTACTAAGTGATAAGAACCATTATGTAGATAAAATTATCCCAAAATCAATTTTTCTTCATCAGAAAACACTCTGTTCGACAATGAGCGTTAATACAACTGATGACGTCACCAACAAGAGTCAACATTGACCTCATTTTTGCGCCGGGAAAGAAGGAGAACAAGCATACATAAAATCGTCAATGAACTTATGATATAGATCAAGAAAATTAGCATAAAATGAGAAAGAAATATGGTCGGTCTGCTATTAAGATTATTTGGGACATTGTGAAAGAAATAAAAATGAAACGGATGGTGAAAAGTAATTTATGAATGTTCCACAATCCCTTCTTTCTTATCACCAGCTTCAACTTTATCTTTCTTTCCTTCTGCTGCAGCTCCTGCCTTTCCTTCTTCATCATCGAGACTTTCTTTATCATCAACATCTTCTAGGTCTGGCATATCTGTAAAATGCACTAGAAAAACTAAAACTTTTATAGGCTGCAACTGAAAATTTCCCCCTCCCCTCACATATCTTCAGATATGGTTAAAAGTACATCAACCTCTTATCGCTTTTACTTAGCCCAGAGAGCTCAAAATTTTTTTGAAAAAAAAAAGCCGTATAAGAACCAAAAGAACCGATATTTTCTGAAATAAGTTATCAACCGATGCGATGAAGTAGCATAGGGACGAAAAAAATAAAACATACCGTCATCATCATCATCTTTATCATCATCATCATCAAAACCATCCAAATTTGGTGCACCTGCACCACCTGCATCTAACTTCGACATGTAATTTTGGAAATCGAGATCACCACCATTCATATCATCTTCATCCTCGTCTTCATCCTTCCATTTGTTAAAATCAACCTTTACCCATGGAAGCTGTAAAAAAAGGAGAGAAAATACTACTAGTTAATAATTTTTATTTCAAAAATTATCGTGCTTTAGAGTGCAGTGAAATTGTAGACCAATACAGAATTTATTTGTTGAACATATGCAACAGCAAGATGATGAGCATTGTAACTTTCCTCTTTCAATTTCATTTCGCTATTCTGTTTTTCTCCTCAAATGAAGTCCTTTTTAGTTAACCAAAATGTCGTTAGTGCTTCTACAGGAATATCAGGAACCGTTTGCAAAAACAAGCAAACCTTAGCATTACTCTTAGCTAATCGTGGCCACCAGTTTGGTGTTTCCTTGTTGATAACCAATTCCAAATGTCTGTCGTTAGCAATTTTACGATAATCCGTCTTTACTCCCGCATAAAAATCGAAAGTTGCTTCGTAAAGAGCCTTGCTGCCACCATATGTGCCCCTTTAATACACGCAAAGCATAACAAATGAAATAAAATTAATGGAAGGAAATAGACATAACTGTATTAAATGAAAGCAATGTTTTTATGGCTCTGGTTGTCAACTATTCACGCAAAAAGCTGGGGGACAACCTCACCAAACAATGAAGCGTCTAATCTAGGAAGCAATAGCACGCGATAACTGAAAGAGAAATAATGCTATTACTTTACATCCATTACACCAACATGCCACTCACTAAATCATCACCTCATCCATTATTTAGTAGTGAAATGAAAAAAAACCTACTTGACGTGAAGAGATTTTTCGGTGATTTGGAGATCCGCCACATTATCAATTTCAATAGTCAAGTAAAGCAGTTTATCACGTTGAGCCCATTGGACTAATGGATGTAATGCTGTTGCCATCGTACTATTCGTCATTTCAATCTCCTTTAGCAAACTGCTGATATAATATAAAAACAAACTCGAATATGTGAGAAACGATGCTGAAGAAAGGTAATATAAAGCGAGAATCCTTTACTTTAAAGTTAGATTCTACATTTCAAATTGTAACTACCATTCCCATTTGGCACTAAGTCTAACAAAAATGCTACAGATTTGTTAGAAACAACTTAATATCCACGCATATCTTAGTAAAACTGTTCGGTCATTTCGTGCTGTATAGTGCTCTAGAAAATAACATGACATTAATATATATATATTGATGTTTCTTGGAACTTTATTGTTTGATCTATCCTTAACTGTAACGTAAGCAGACGTTGTGGAAAAAAGACAAGAAATGAGAAAGATAAGAGCAATATTTGTTATCTGAATATAGATTGATCTAAAATCAACATTATTCAAAATTTTAAGGCAAACTTCATAAAATCTTTTTCTGATTTACCTAAAACAATATGCAATAGATGTATAGCTACGAACATCCTAACTAACAGATCGATAAGTTACAGTAAATGATGAAGCGTTATGTGACTACCGTATATTCAGGCCATGCCTAAAAGGTGTTATCGGCGGATGTTAAACCGGAGAGTATCTGAATAATGCATTGGTCCTAAAATATTTCATCAAAGTGACATAAATCAAAAACATTCCCCGCAGAGAGGAAATCGCAACCTTCAAACCCAAAAATAACCCAAAAAGTGTGATCATAATGACGAATATTTGTCAACTTGCCAAATCAAAATAATCTATTCAAGATGCACAAAATTATACCAGCCCTATATCACTTCGATATGGTTGGCTGTGATATTTTATGCATCATGTGAGTGTTTGTATTTGTATGAATAGCTCTTGGCGAACATATTTCCTCCTATATTTACATCACTTTATCATTTTTACTTTGTTTTCGCATCTCTTAAATCTTTGGAAAAAAAAGTTATTCAAATTTTCTGAAATCTCCAAATATTATGTAATTTTAATGAGTTTTTCTCATTCATATAACATATAATCTTTCTTGTGAATGTATGATTATGTTATATAAATGTAATAATTAAAAAGTTATGTAATATATGTGGTGGGGAAGTCGTGTAATGCGTGAATACGTGGTAAGCGAAAACTCATTACACGTCTTATCATTCTCCAATATATACCTTTTTTTATTACTATCGTATTATGTTACTCTTTCATTGCCACGTACTATATATAAACTTGTTTGCTATTAACCTAACATTAATTCCTATTCATATATGGTACTTTTTTTGTTATTCATGTAATACTAACTTTCAAATTTCTATTCACGTGGAATTTTGGGGCATAACATCACCATTTTAGATTCTAATGTAGGAATTTTAACTTCAAGATTTCAAGGATTATAATATCTTCAAGTTTCGAAAAATTCAAATTTACGGAACAAAAAGAAAGTCGAGGAAACCGGTAGAACAAAATTAGTTGTAATATCAAAACAACATGTTCTACATTCTTCAGCAGAGGTACCAAATATGATATCTAAGTGCTAATGTATCACATAAGTGCTATGCTATTCATCTTCACCTGATAATGGATCTTGTCATTAATGAAATCATTGGCTGCGACTGGCCTAATTTTGGACAACTAATTACTCTTATAGTTGACCAATCATTTGATCCATGCGTTGATAGTTCTTAGTGCTTAAAAAATTAGAGATAAATATTAACACAATATTTGAACAGTAACGAGAAGTGTTAACTTATTTCTTCTGAGATGTTGTTACTGCTCTATCAACGTAAATGTAAATTTAACTTTCTAGGAAAATGACCTCTGATTTCAGATAGGAGCTAACATATTTGATTAATTCGTAATTATTATGCAACTTAAACATCCTAACCATTAAATAATACCGGTTATGGTATAGCTTTAAACTGACGAGAATTGTGAGGAACATTCGGCCGAAATGACTATCAGTAGGATTTTACTTTTCAAAAATTCCATCCGATACAACGTGAGATTTGATAGTTAATTAGCTGTAGGACAAAAATATTTTGACCAAATGTTTCCAGATAATTTTAATAACATTATTAGTTTAATGTATCTTCCCACCATGTGGCTACAGCTACCTCGACATCGAAAAGTTCGTCATTTTTCATCTTACATTAATTCCTTTCAATGTAGAAGATAAGCACTATTCCTTTTGTTTTTATTTCTTTAAATTTGAAAAGGTAATTGGGTTGGTTGGTTCAGAAATTTTCGAAAATTAAGATTTTGCATATATCTGAACACAACCCATACTCATGTTGAAAACTTTTCGGTGAATATCTAGAAATGCCGACAGTACAAATAAGGATTTATAAAGTAATTTAATATCACTGTGATGTGTAAAAAAAACTGATGCGCTAGTTCGAAATAACAGCAGAGCTCAGGGTGCTAGTAACGTATTACTGCAACAAAACCTGAAGAACTATAGGATGAAGCGATAAAGATTTCAGCAACACATAGAAGTGAATGTGGACGAATACTCAAATTGGTAATATCTTATACAATTTTCCAAATGATCAAATACTGCAATAAAATGTATTTCATGAGTACGGGATCTGAAAAGCCCACTAATGTCGTCCGCGCTGTTCGAATTTTACGCATTCAGATTGAAGAATGCTGCAATAATCCTGCGCATTATCTGCATACTTTGCAAATGGGAAGCCGGAAATGCTGCTTTGTATCTTCCTGTTTAGTGGAGAACATTCAAAGGGTATTTTATAATGCGAATGGAAAAAACAAATCATAAATCACACGTAATGAGATTCTTTCTTGTGTGTGCATGTGTTCGCGCGCATATATCCAAAGAAAATAAATAAGGCACCAATCCTAAATATTCAGCGTGACTTTCTGCAACTGTTTTTGCCCCTTTTTAATGATTCAAAGTAACAAGAAATGTAGAAAACTAATATCCGGAAAATTCCTGATAAGTATTCGAGATTCGCAAAAAGAGATTCGAAATACAACTTCCGCATTTCTTCGAAAAAAAAAGATCACGAAGACGGTATATTTCGGCCCATTTCATTATCGCCATTGTCAATAATATCAGCAATGTACAGAAGACCAAATGAAAACTAGTTTAAATAATACAAAATTGTAACATTTGGAAGAATGAGAAAAAAGAGGGAACAGACCAAAGAAGAGAGTTATCCACTCTTAAATAGAAGTATTGCTACTTGGCCCAAATAAAAGTAAATGAAGTGCTTTGTTTCGTGCGTGACATACGACCCGAAGTTTCGTCCAACGATGCAGTGCCATGTCGGGTTGTACTTCTTGTCAAATTCTTTTTTTATATACGCTGCTATATCCTTTTCGATATTGTATCTGAAAGATTACTATAAACTGGAAGAAAAGATTACGATATGAAACAAATACATAATATAATACAAAGTAAAACAAAATCTTTAAAACGGTATTTTGTGCACACCCAACACTACCGGTAAGAACTAGTATTTCGTGAAAATTATTTTAAGGTAAGGTTATGCTTCATATCACATTTCAATAGCGCAGTGTACGTTAAGGGACGCTCCACTGCTCGTCTCATACCACTGAGAAGAGCATTCAAAAGTTTCTAAATTTAATTAGACGGATGAGTTACTGAGTTTTTTTGTGCCACTGCAAAAGGACAGCATCCAGTCACGAAAAAGACAAACATTTCAAAATTGTTACTTCCGAAAGATTCTTCATGGAGAAAAGTGTGAAAATTAAAGTGAATTAAATCTAAACTACTATAAGGATTTCAGCCAAACTAAAGAACCGAAATAAGTAAATTAACACTAAAAGTAGAGAAAGAAAATGAACAAACTTCTCTAAAGCCTGTGTTGCACAATCGATAGCATCTTGCTGCATGTCTTCTGACATATCAGCATTTTTGATCACTGCTTTCCTGTCGGTCATTTCTTGCTACCTTCCGCACTACCAAAATTATCAGTTCAAACGTGCCGCAAAATAAATTACGGAGACCTGAAAATTCGAAGTGAAAAATAAATCGAAGATTCCAACGGCTACACAAACAATCTAAGTTACAAATACGTAAATATAAAAGAACCATCTACTTTTTTACCTAATACGGTGCATCCTACACACCTCAGTTTTTTTCATAATTCATTACATTTCTTAATTACTCAACTTATTCTAGAACTTGCTATAAAAAGTTAACAAACGAAATGAATTCTCCCGCCTTCCCGCCTAAAACATGCAATGCAATAGTCGACATGCAATAATCGCTCGCTAACTCTAACCCGTCAAATAATCTCTCACTGAACGATACATTTCTGAGAATTGAAGAATGTGTGAACGTGTCTATGATTAAACCAACTACACCCGCAAACGATCACCATATTACACACGCAGTCAGAGTATTGTATGAGACGCATTCATTCTTATTACAGTATCAATGCAATTACTTACAAAGCAATGAAACAGATAACATATATACAATTCCTTTCAATAAGATATATAGCATTAAATAGATGAAATAATTTCAGGTTATATTAACCTGAGATAGTTTTAGATCATGCATACAATAAAGTGATTTCAGGTCATTCCAGTATAAAATGATTTTAAGCCAAAGATGAGTGGTATTTAATAATAATTTAAAAGAGTTATATCTAAAATATAGCTAAACAACTAAAACAGTATGCGAACAAGACAAGCACCATTGTAATCAAACTGATGTAATTATAATTAAACTAATAACATTTTGTATATAGGAAATTTAGGTGGTAATCAGTAAGCCAACAGGTAGACATACACACATACATACATACGCATATATATATATGACATACACAGACACATGCTCCTCACCTCAACGAACCTCCAACTAATCTTATATGCCTCTATGTCGGCTAAGGCGCTAACAAATATATGTCTCTCCGAAATTTGAGCCAATCAGAGCGCAGGTTGCCTAGCAACGTACTCACGATAGCGGCATCCAATGATAGTGGCATCCCACCAATATACACAGACAGACATACACGCAGATGTGCACGTATACACACATACATACACATATATAATTATATGTATACAGAGAGATACGCATGAATATATCTGCACAAAATATTGCTATATGTGGACAATGATCCGTTTGTTAGTTCCAGAGAGACGTGTAATGTACGTGACAGAATGTACTCATAACTTAGTATTGCACTTGTAAATGTTAGCTGGCAGACAAATTTGAAGGGATTTTCTTGAACTTAGGGAATGCAATATTACATCATTGTATCATTGCAGGTGTATTATATGATTTAAATGTTCAACTTTCAATCAATTCTCGTTCATTTTTAATCGTTTTATTTCGTTTTGATCGTTCAGCAATGAAGTATTCTTTAATTAATTATTA